>JACEGR010002545.1:0-125978 GCA_014170235.1 Listronotus bonariensis | reverse complement strand
AACGTGCAAGAAGATCCAAACATTCTTCAACAAAGGATAAGCCCGAAAACAACTTGTATGGCTACATGAATATTATGTTGATTTGCGAAAAAGGTTTGTCAAAATATCTTTTTATAAATGGCACAAAATTTGATTACTACAGGTTTCCCATTACAAGTGGAATTATTGAATATGTTAATATCGATACACCTGTTAAAACGTATATAAACGCAACAGCATATGAAAAACCAAGTGAGTTGTTACACCAGAAGTTAAATTTAAATGATTATATTTTATTTTTAGGAGATAAAATACGAACACGTACCAAAATACATTGCTTTACTACAAACACTGCTTTTTATTTAGTTACTACTGTTTTTTACCGTTTATTATCTAACCGCAGCTATCTTTGTTATTATTGACGTTTTGTATGCTTTGACCTTGAAATTTATAAAGCTTTACACCTGCGCTTAAGCCTCCCGCTTAAGCCTCTCTCTTAAGACCCCCGCTTAAGCCCCGGGCCCCGCGCTTAAGCCGCGAGCCGCCCTGGGAACCGCTACCCAATCGGCGAGCCGTTCGGCGAACCGCTTTGCGAACCGCCTCCCGCTCGGCAACCCGCTCTGCGAACCGCCTCCCGCTCGGCGACCCTTTCGGCAACCCGTTCGGCAACCCGTTCGGCAACCCGTTCGGCGAACCGCCATCCGTTCGGCATCCCAGTCACTGTGCGCGCTACGCCTCCCGCTTAAACCGAAGGCTTAAGCGGGGGCGCGGGGTGCCGGGGGCCGTAATTCCTAGAATTTTAGGCTTATCATGTGACAAGTTTGACCTTGAAATTATTTGCCGTTAGCAACTATTCTTTGTTCAAGTTTCATTATTCTAAGTTTAATAATAAGGCTACAATGGCTGATTTACAACAAGGTTACCGTCTTAATCGCTCATTGATATCTCTCAACTATTTTTAAACAGCTGTAGCGCCTTTATGCCTAAAGATGTCGCTATGCGGTTTTCGCTATTCGATAGGTATGACGTAATACTGTATTTAAAAAATTTAAGCCATGTCCCGATGACTCATCATCAGGGTTAAATTACGATTTTAGTCGATAACGCCCGAACGGTATGCCTTGGAATTTTCGCGTTTGCGCAAATCAATTTATGGTCTTAGCGCAAGTATCCTACGCATGGCGGCCATTTTCCTAGTCACGTGATTTTTGACATATGACAGGTGCCAGATGACATTTGACATTTGACAGATGACATTTATGGTTTGACGGATAGTAGGAACCACGCCCTAAACAACGCGTTGCGCAAGATTCCTAAATATTTAATGACGTCAGAGATTTTAAGATAATAAGCTGCCCCGGGGCACGGGGGCGTGCAACTCCCCTGCTTTCCCTACTCAAACCACCCTTTGATGTACCGATCAAGGAGCAAACGCAGTCAAGCACCAACGCCAACCTTGGAAATCATTGGCTTATGTTTGCTCGCGCCGTACACGATTTCGGACACCTCCAAATCTGTCCACATGTGCCTTGGCTTGCGTTGGATTTTCGGCCTGTACGCGGCTTTAAACAAATACCTAACTGAATTATTTTTCTTATTACAATACAGATGCAAGTTAGGAGGAGAAGAGGAAAATTTAAACCTTAAAATTATGGCAAGAAAAAAAAATAAAAACAGCTAAAGAGTTAATTTTAAAATATTTGTATCCGGGAATATTAAAGACCGCAAGAATGATCGGTCCCGTAGCTTGGTCACTGGGGGCCTTTGTGCAAAAAACTAAAGTAGGTCCCCAAAAATTGTAATTATCTAGAAGTAAGGAAAAAAATATGAATATAAGAGCAAAAAAGGACTTCACCTTCATTCTTTATCGCATTTGTTTTCAATATTTCAGTACTAAGCCCAGGGCCCCTCCGAACTTGGGGGCCCCAGGGCAATGCCCCACCTAACCCCATAGTAGCTACGCCACTAAGAACGATCTTAGTAAAAACCGAATCAATACGGAACTGGAGTGTCTCAGGGCTCAATACTAGCACAAACATTATTTCTTCTTCACATGAACAACCTTCTCTCGTCTACAACCAATTCTATTAATAGTTTTGCCGACGAAAGTACCCTTTACTCTAGTTTTCAGGTTCTTAAACCAATCTTTAATTCTATCTCTATTAAGACAAAAAAATGTTAGGAAAAGGTCAAGCTATAACTTTGGCGATACCGTTATTATTTTCTGGTAACAACACATCTTACAAGGTAATTAAAAGTTACGTTTTAAGAACACTGAATAATTTCTAATCGCCCTGTATGACGTACATTTAAAAGGAAGTTATCACAATTGAGGAGCTCCAAGTCAAAACGTAGTTTTTGATAAATCAGAATTATAAGACTATCTTAAAATTTGTACTCCACCTTTTATTATTTATGTTCAAAAAGTTTTTTAATCAAAATTAATCAAAAAAATTAATTATTCAAAAAGCCGACCTGTCCTACTTCATTGGGCGTTAATATCTGAACTTTTTGTTTAATTATAGTAAAATATAGTCCATAACACTCCTGAATATTGTGGCTTTCTGGTTGTGAAAGAATTTGTATGATAGGTTCAGTACTTCCAAAGATTAGCGGCTACAAACAAATAAACCTACAAAGTTACCAACTTTACCTCTTTATATAATAGTGTAGGTTATAAATATATAAATAATACACTTAATATAGGTAAAAAACGTGAAGAAAAAATTGTGAGTTATTCGAAAAATTGTGCTTTATGAAAAACTGCGTTTTCATTTGGACCGCCTCAGTTGTAATTAAAATATATCCTTACTCATTTCTAAAGTGATTACAACAACAATTTATCATACAGGACGATTAAAAATTAGTCAATATTACAAAACTGTTACTGTTTAGGATGTATTGTTAACAGGCAAATAATAACGGTTTCGCCGAAGTTATAGCTTGACCTTTTCTTAACATTTTTTTTCTATTATCTTAATAACCAATTTTTAAAAGAATTATGGTCATTGAAACAAAACATTTTTGCACTGAAGCTTATGGAAAAAATCGAGCATATGCGATGATTTTTGAGGGGACTGTATATATTTGGATCAATGAAGGAACCAAAAACTATTTTTTAATAAATAGCGGAGTTTCTATTTAATAAATGATTTTTAAAGTAGATAATATGGCCATTTAAATAAAAGAATTTTTGTATTGAAGCTTATAGAAAAAATTGAGTATATGCGATAGTTTTTGTGAGGAGTGTATTTTTGTTTGGTTGAGGGTGGCTATCTCTCAAGTCAAAATTAACTAGCGTCTAAACTGGTTTGCTTTTTATTTATTTTTTTAAAACAATGTTAAAGAGAATTAAATGAACCAAATTCTTAATTATTTTGTAGTTAAACCGGCTGTCCTTATAAAATTTTACAAACCAAAACGAGTTTATTTAAATCAGATATACTGTAGATTGTTGTACATTTAGATTCTGCAAAGCATTTTAGGAACTTCTGTTTGTGTGTTCCCTAACTATAAGTTTAGGAAATAAAAACAATTCAAAATGGTAATTTTTGATTTCTGGCGATTTACTGACCAAAAATTGTTTAAAGTAGAGCAAAATCGCTCCCACCGTTCTTAAATAACTTTTAAAACCCATGTATGTAAATGTTATAAAATTTAAAGTAAAAGTAAGGTCAGGTAAAGGTACAATATTGATTTTTTAAAACTTTAAGTTTATTAAGCTTTAATAGGTTTTAAAAAGTTAGACAGAAAGTGAAACTATTTTTCTCTACCTTTAACTGCTTTTGTTTAGTTAATTATATTTAGTTATAACTTGCAAACAACTTAATAAATTTATTTATGACACATAAAAAAGAAAAATACTTAGAACACCTTGTTGAATCAAAATATGCAATAATATTCAAGGAGTACGTATAATAAAAAAATGTTTTTCGTACGTAACATTTTTGAGACACTTAGTATTATCCATAATTTAGTTTTTTAAATATAGTTTAATTACTTTTCATAACACAGTAAAGATTGATCGACATAAATTTACACACTCGGCTTAACTTAACTTAACTTCTCAAAACAACCGCCATGGCTCATTAAAGAGTAAACCACGCTAGGGGACCGCAGTCGAAACACGTAGAAATCTTCAAAGAACGATCCGAACTTACCAAAAGCTAATAGAGAAATGAGTTGTTTTATTCGTCTGTCAGAAAAAAATTATCCCACTTTTCTAATTTCGGGTGTAAACACTGATCTTGATGGATTGTCAATGTTATTACCTGCGCGAAACAAAAGTTACATTTTATGGGTGAAAAACCGGTTTGTGCGCAAGCCAATTGAGGGTAAACGCACCAGGCGCCAAACAAACTATCCGCATTATCGAAAAGAATTTGTCGGCGGCGTCATGGTTTTCTGTTCAAAGTACGGTAGCTAATGAGCGTCACCCCCATCTACGAGCGTTACGGTCAGACCGCGAACGAGGGGTACGGGGTGCCGGTGTTTGTATTTTGCCACGTCTTTTAAGTGCGCATGTTCGTCCACCCATTTATTTGTTTACTGCCCGTGGTCACAAAAATCCAAAAATGCTTCTTGCCACTGCAGATCTAAATGTAGGATATCTATGGGTGTAAATTTTGTAACCACTATTGGTCATATTACTAAAAATAGTGAAATTATTTTTACTCATTATAAATCGTCTTTTTATAGCCGTAATATAATTTAGGATGGTAATAAAGACGATTTTATAAACTTATTAAAAACTTTGCTTAGTAATCATAATATTGCATCCCACTTATCGCCTTAAAGTGTCTAGTAATGTTCTTAAGACTTATTATAACAAATAAAAAAATACTACTGTTAAGTAAGATGATTTGTGACCACCTTAGTAAGATAATTTTAACTAAATATATTTAACATAACTCATCACATCATAACTAAAATGAACCACAGCAGTAACAGAAAATCAAGTTGCAGTTGAATTTTTTTTTGAATAGTAATAAAGAAAAAGCCAGCTAGATATCTCAAGAAATTATTTTTCTCATATAATTTTTTTAATAGTTTTTAAAGTTTGAACTTTTTGCAATGTCATAGTTTTTACAAGATTGTCATTTTTGTATATGTGCAAGAGCAGGAATAAGATATCGACTTGACGGTTTAACTATTTTGTATTTTTCTATGTTTTTAAGTTTTAAATAATTACCTTTACAAATAAGTGTAAAGAAGAAAAAGTTTTAAAACCATACTTTGCTTTTTGTCAATTTATTAGGTCATGGCAATAATTTTTGTTTTTTAAAAATAAATTACATATATTATTAGATAACTATAAAAAAGGTAAATGTTTTGCTTGCTGTGGTAATTTGCGCCTACAAAACAATACACAAATATTATATTTACATAATAAATAATAATAAATACTAAGTTAAATTTCTTTATAAAGGGTAAACGATTTCACTTATTTTTAATGTAAGATATCAGTGATGGTCTAATAAATGCTTCTAAATTATTTGTACGCCAATACCGATAATACAGTCGGCTGAAGTTACTTCAATAACTTTTTCAAAAAAAATGATGTTATAGACAAGCATACTAAGAATTCGTCAAAACCGGAGGTCATCATATTTTGGTAACAAAAATTTAAAAGGAACATAACGTTAAATATAATGGGCTGTATAGGACAAAAATTTGACTTTAATGTAATATTAAACAATTATTCATATTGTTTAAATAATATTTTTATATAGTAAACTAAATTTTGTATGTAACTTTTAGTTTTGTTTTGTCCTAATGGTTTAATGGTTATGGTATTTAATAGAAGCAATTAAAACCTTATCAGCTCTGCATTAAAATATCTATAAGTAAAATAAAACATATTTTAGTAAAAACAGTTTAATATAAAAAGTACAATCAATAATAAATTAAATTATTCTAGATAAACATACAATAACCAAGTCCTTAAAATTAAATATCACACATTTTTACATAGGCACAAGAACACATTATGGATTTACTTATATCTCGTCATTTTAACATTTTAATAAATAAAATTTGCCTAAAATATAATGGTACTGTACCATTTATTAATAGTAAGAAAATAAATACCTGATTCTGTAAAGACTTTAAAGCCAAGTGTTTGCAAAATTCACAGCAATGTTTATAAAATTAATAAAAACTTAATAATTACGTGTTACAAAAAAAATATATATTTTGTATAAAATAAATTTAAGTTTTAGCACAAAATAATCGAATCATAGAAAGCAAAAAAATATTTCTTATTTTGCAAAACTCTTTAATATCAAAGTTTCAGGCTTAAAATTTTACTTATCAGACGTAGCATGCTTCACTATTCTTTAATATAAAGAATATTCAAAATTTAAATAATCGGAAGAGATTCTCATGGTGTCAGGATAAATTATGATTAAAATTATTTAACACATTTTCCTAAATTTAAAATAAATAAATATTGCTGGTTTTAAATTGTGTAAACCATAATTGAAGCAGCTTTGATAATAATTTTTAAAATACGTTAAAATATTCGTCTCATGTATTACAGAACATACATTTAAAAATATTGGTACCATAAATGCGCAAAAAACATTCAACTTTGTCTAAAAATTTTATTCTGAAATATTCCTAGTATAGTTTATTATGTTTGTAGTTTAATTTACGCCAGCGTAAAAAAAACAAACATACATTGCATTAAACAAAATATATACGACATCTTATACCCATTTAATATTCGCGACCTTAATATTATTGCAGGGTTCTAGCTAAATAGCTAATAAATTTCTGTAACAACCATAGAATTCTAAAGGTTTTCCATTATAAAAGTAAACATAAAAATCTGAATTTCTTATATAATGGTGTAAATTTGCAACACTGATAGTATAAGTGGTATAAGATATATTCGTACCTATTTTTTACTTTTTCAACAAATATTTCATTGGACCAGCCATAGCGCTTGTTATTTGTTAAAAACATTTTATTTCTTCCGCAATTTTAGCGATCAAATTAAAAAATTTACTAATTCAAACATTGACATCATATCACTAAAGAAAATACTGTTACACACAGACATACACTAAGTTAATATTACCAGTCGTAAGTACTAAAGCTCTTGCAAATTTTTAATTCATCTTTACATTAAAATAATTTGCTTAATATACATATGTATATACAGCTCTAATTTAATTCAATTTACAAATTTTAAATTAAATTAAATTTATATATTTTAAAAACCGATTTGCAACTAACAACTAAAAGGGACTTAATGCAAATCTTACGAAACTTGATGATCAGTGAGAATTTAAAAAATTATCACGTCGTAACTCAGGTCTTTTTTAAATTATTTTAAGTCAACCCCTGGGTAGATATGTAGTATAAAAGTAAAAAAACACATTTAAAATAATATTGAATTTATAGAAAAAATAAATAAATTTTACAAGAGGAAAAGCTAAAGAGAATTATTTTACAAATCAAATTTTTTGTACATATAATAAATTTTAAATCTTGTCCTCTTTACAAAGTATTTTTGATAAATATATAAAATCAAATAATATGTTTGAATAAAACTTTATATTTTGCAAAAAATAACTACTTTACTGCTTTACACTTATTGTTTTGCTTTTATAATAATCATTTATTAGGTTTGAACTAATACAAAAATACTAATTCTGCCTGGATAACAACATATTAAAAATTTGTTAAATTCTCACTGGTCAAGTGTCATTAGATTCCCGCCTTCTACTGTATGTATTTTTAGGGGTGGCTGGTGATGGCCAATTTGGTGGGACAACCCGCGCCATTGTCAAATATACTAATGTTTTTTACGTTAATTATTACAGTCTATAAAATCACTTTACGCCATTATTTGTTTACTATTTAGGATATTATCACTAAAAATGGAATAATTACTTATAATAAAAGAACTAAATAAAATTTTAAACATTAGTTTTTACCTATGGTGCAGGTTGTATCCACCAAATTGGCAATCACCAGGCGCCACTAAAGTATATTTTAGGTATAACTTAGACAATTGCATTGATTAGTAAAGAATTAAGTATCACTCATCACATATACAGGATCTTTTAGTCATTAATTACTGGTGGCACTTTTAGTACTCCAGACTGTCAAGTTAACGTATCATACATGAAATTAATCGTTCTAAAACTATGAATTTATCACATGCACCCACAAGTTTCAACAATCATATTTGATAAGAGTTTCGTCGTTAAAGTTTTATTACCATCCATGTAAACTAACTGTAAGGGTTGAAACTGGGTAGCTGCACAACATGGCGTAAGCTCTGGCCGAGAACCCCTTTGGCTATTTTTTCCCATAACTTTCTACAAATTAAAAAATGTGGTATAAAGTAATTGTTGTGAAACTAGACATTTAAAAAGCAACTCTTTATTCAGGCTCCCATTCTAAGTTTAAAATTCTAAATATGTTTATTTGTCTTTAAAATCAACATTTTAACTACTTTTAATAACAAAAGAATATTAGTGCTTTATGAAAAAATAATAATGTTAATTCTTCTTATCGATATACCCTGTATATATACAGGTTCAGTTAAATAAAATAACATATAGGCAATGTGAGGAAAAAAGACAAGACAATCTAACTAAATATGTGTACTATATATATATATATATATATATATATATATATATATATATATATATAAAATTGTCTTATTTTTCTTGGGAATAGGTTAACGATAACCTATTCCCAAGAAAAATAAGACAATTTTATAGAAAAATGGTTAAAGAAAACAAATAAAATTTATATAATATATATTGGCATTTTCCGAATAAGTTAGCTTTGTAAGAAAGTACAAATATACTAATGCAAACATTGATTTTAAAAAACTTGTGTTCTACATGAGCGCTTAAGGCCTCGGGCACGATAACCAGTGTAAGCGTAAAGCGGCTGATTTAAAAAACAAGTTCTTTTATCTCGCATAAAGATCAAAGACTGCGCTCTCACATTTTCCGCTTAACGCTGGCTTACTATTAAAATTTATTAATTTTCTAATCATCAAACTGTCTAACTTTATATTTTGTAAGGTTTTTTGCCAAGTCGCAGTCGCCCAATTATTAGGTATTGGATTAATTTAAATCAACTGTATAGAAAACCATATTTTTATTTAACGATAGTCCATTTTGGTCAGTATATTTTGGGCATAAAGAAATAACTTTTTAAAATTGTTTTTAAATTATGTAAATTAAAGTAAAAAAATTTAAACCAAATCAAATTTTGCGTTCTGTGCTTCAGACAACTCAGCCTGCAGGTAATTTTACCACTGCCTGAAACTCAAGCCTAAATACACATATAAACCAAAAGTAAAACTTTTTTTGTGTATACCGATGTTATTGACACAACATATATATTGTTATTTTTTCTGCCAAGCTTTAAAGCCCTCCCTCACGAACTGCCCCTGGTCATGTATTAGAAAGCTTTATTCATATAATCCACTCATATAATTTCACCGATATTTACTTTAAAAAAATATATTTAAGGAATATACCTGTAATATACTGTTATGATGACTAGCACTATTCATAATAGCCGTAGGAGTCGTGCAGGAGCCTCTGCAAAAATAGGCATTGTAGCCCTCAGGTTTGATAATCCAGTCATCCCAACCTATTTCTGAAAATGATACATGTAAACTTTCTCTGCAACATTCGTTTGGTGAAACACTGCACTCTGCAGATCTTTTTGGACGACGGTGTAGAAGTGACCTGAAATAAATAAATAGATTAAGACCTCACGTAAAAATTAAGTCAATTATATGGTATGTTAAATAACAAATAACAAGAATATACAGGGTTAAATTTAAGTTGAGAAATTCATTTTTACACTGTATAGAATGCAAGAAAATTAGAATTTTTTAGAACAAATTATGTCGGAAAATACTTCGTTTCCAGGGAAAAAGTGCATTTTTGTCATAACTTCCCTACCACTTCATATATTATCACAAAATTGGGATACTTTTTTTTAACATTATATTATATTTTTGCTGTAAAAGTTTTTAAAAAAATTACCAGTGGCGTTCGAACAAGATTTGTATTCAATTTTTTTCCAGAAAATAGTACACCCTTCTTTCTCTTAAATTAATATTATTTTTTAAAATATATATATATATATATATATATATATATATATATATATATATATATATATATATATATATATATATATATATATATATATATATATCATTTATTTTGAAGTTTATTTGGTCTTTATGTTAAAAAAACTACAATTAAAAGTTAATTAGAAAACACCAGTAGTTATAATTTTTAATAAAAGTCAAAAACGAATTTTACATAATGGTCAAAAGAAGTGTATCCAATTTTGTAATAATATTTGGAGTGGTAGGAAAGTTATGACAGAAAAGGCGTTTTTTTCTTAAAACTTTTACTCCCGTATTATGGGTAATATTGGGTTTTTGGGAGAACACATAGTATACACATGGTTGCACAACTTTTTATACTAACATATTATTTAGTTTTGTTTACTTACCTTCTTACTTGTGAATGGGTGTAAATGATGAGAAAAGGCTTTAAGTCCGCAGAAAATGATAAAGGCGATTGCGATTTGTCGGCACCACAGGTTTTGCAAACAACATTTATGGCATGTATGGGTGAATCCTGATAATCCAGCCAGTTCTTTACGACGTACGTCACGTCTATCTTTAACCATCCTTCTATAAATTAAAAATTAAAATATTATTGTATAACTCTATTTAAAAAAAATGTTTAGGTTAAATCTATAAAAAAAAGACCCAAAATAACCATAAATAAAAAATTAATTATATGCAGTTTCATTGCCCAATTTTGAGAAAATGTTTAAAACTCCAAATATACTATTGTGGTTTAATAAAGTTTATCCATAAAAATATATTTTTTTACTTACGGTCTTTGTGAAAAAACTTTTTAAAATATTTGTGTAGTATCTATATTTTAAGATTTATAACTAACATTTAATAACATATAACTAAAAATTAAGAAAAAAATTGTATTTTATTCTTTAAATTCTGTAGCTGATAACGTGCAATTTTTATTTTATCCGTGATAAATATAGGGAGCTTTAACACAGGGAAGGAACAACATATAGTTAAATGGTTGGATACCGTGGTCACTTAGTGTCGCATTTCCCTAAATATTACATTGTTTATGGTTACTCAATACAAATATAATATTGTTTTATAATATGACAAGGCCAAGTTAATTATTGTCTTGTCTGCAACAAATTATAACATTTATTTACTCCCCCACTTTATATTTGTTTTATAATATACATTGTCCAATACACGTAGTATTTTTATTATTTTAGACATAACTAATTTACCAAAATAAATTGTTATAGTTATTCTTTATTTTGCCCCGGATCTTTATTTTTTTAGAGGGGCAAAAATTGTCTTCTGCCGCCCCAGAAAATAAAAAAAGGACCCCACGTTTTAATATGCGCCCCCTTTCCATCATTTGGTGCCCTCTGCTATCCCAAATAAAAACTAAAGAGCAAAAAAAATTACCTTCTAAATTTGTCTCTTGAATAGCAATTGGTTTGGTTTTTTGAAAGCTTTTGTTAGTGTCCCAGTGGGCTACTTCTGATATTATAAAAGTTTGGTTATGTGGATCCATGATGTCAGCTTTCTTGTGAAACCATAATTCGGCAATGCTAACATCAGAACTGTGTATGTCACTTGGCATTTGGAATGGTAAACAGGCGGACGGAAATATAACTCTTCTAAGGCAACGCGCTTCATCTGAAACAAAATTATTATTACATTAAACAGGATGTTTCACAACTTATCCGACAAACTTTTAGGGCCTATTCTACAATAAATAAATAAAAAAATATATATATTATGAACATATGTTCTAAACTTCTTGGTTTTTAAACTATTTAGAAATTTAGATATAAAAAATTGGGGGTATATGTGCTATGCATTAGAAGACATTTTCTGGCATATAAAAAAAAAATTATTAGTGTCGCTCATAAGGAGTTGAAGGTAAATATTTAAATAAAAAAGGTAAGTCACTGCGTTTTTCTAAAATATATATTTTTTTAAATTCGCATTTAGTTTGGAACAAATTTGATTTCTTGACTTTTTTCATTTGATGGATGGTTTTCGAGTAAATAAATAAAAACCATTCCTCGGCATAATCATTTTATATCGCTTTTAAAAAGTTCCACGGAAAAAAATCACCTTTATTAATTATTATTTAATTGGATAGGGATTCGACCATTAATGTTTTGTATTTATTTACGCGAAAATCGTATATCAAATAAAAAAAGGAAATGTTTCAAACTAAATGCAAATTTTTCGGCTAAGTTACTGGGCACTGGACACCCTATAAAAATAAAATATGATCATTGTAAAAAAATTGCTTTCAGGATAAACTACGATGCATAAAAAAATATTAGCATCGCATTTGTAATAAATATATTAAAAATATCACCGTTGCATTGATTAGAGATCACATATTTTTTTTGTAACAAAATGGTTGAAGTGAGTGCTACCCTCTGAACCAACTATTAATTGTAACCCCTTCTTAAGAAAATTGTAAGATAGTGCTATGAATTTATTAATGTCTTATTTGATTTGTTGATGTACTCTAGAGCTATGACTCCTGCTTGATGAGTAGCACTGAAGATTATTTTGCGATAGGGCTTTGCTGCGATATTTCTGTATCTCAGAAGATTTGGACTAAAGTTCACCTTTTTAGAAAATGTGTTTTATTATTTACTTTATTATTTTTTTATTATTATATCCTATTAAGTCTTAGGGGCAAAGTGGACTTCAACCCAAAGGCTTCCGAGATACAGATTTATTAAATAAAATTAAATGTTACACGAAATAAAAAGTTCTCCATTTTCTACATTATTTTTATGTGCACACAGTCACAACTTCTTTAAATAATACTTTTGACAAAAAAAAATTTCTTATATTTATATCAACTAAAACATACAGTTTTTGCAATAAACAACGCGGTAATTCCGTTACGAACATTATTTTTAAATAACTATCACCTAAAAATGTCTTTACAGCTGGGGATCAATCCCGCGCTTTCTGAGTTAAAACTCAAAAACTTACTGCGCTACTGGGAAGATAAATTATTCTTACAGTAATTTAGAAACAGCTTGTAGTGTTAGTAATGTAAAATAAAAATCTATTGTAGTTGCACTAACTATAATATTCATGTTTACCTGGTTAATTTTAATATCTTTAATTTACCATAAAAATTTTTGATAATACCATGAAGCCGATAAGATTAAGCGAGTAAACAAGTATCCCCTCGTCCAAAGATCAAGAAATTCTGTTACAATTAAAATTGTCATCTGGAGATAATAGTAAGTAAAAATAATAAATACATTGCTCAGTGTTTACATCGATTTCTAGTACAAAGTATCTTAAAAGCTTATTTACTATAAATCAATATAATCAGGGTAGGAATTAAATATTAATTCTTTATAATTACCATTAAAATTAACCAGTGTTCTTTTCAATATATTAGTCGCGAACTTATAGTCATTTTTAATTATTATTTTGTTAGAAGCTTTACAATATAAAAAATTAAAATTAAAAGCTCCAGACAAGTTCTTAATAACCTTAGAATATAAAGTAAATACCTTTACCTCCCAAAAATAGCGGTACTTTAAAAATTACCCAAATATTTGATTTGAATGGCCCTATCTTCAAAACTAATAAAGGTAGATATACCTTTTGGGGTATTTTCTAATAGGTCTTTTAGATATCTTTTTCATGATGATATATTATACAGGGTGCGTCATTAAAAAAATATATACTTTTTGTCCTACCCTGTATAGTATTACCAATATCACCATTTAATACATTCTTAAAAGAGCTTTAAGAAAATATCACATTAAGTATAACTAACTTTATTTGATTCGGAAATATGGCCATCTAAATGAGGTATTCAGGTAATGTTTAAAGTACCGCCATTTTGTAGTAGGTAAAGATATTGACTTTCTATTTTTGGTTATAAAGTAGTCAGGAGCTTTAAAATGATTTACCACAAGACCGCCCTTTCTATTTAATTTTTTCTTTTAGAATGACGCCCAGCTGTCAGTTTAACATTTATATCTGTCATTTCCTGTCTAAAGTTTGGTTTATGTTGTCTCACCAAAGTTCTTAAATTTTCGCGAAAAATACCAAACAATTTAAAAGTTAACAGGGGGTCCTGAATTTAGACAAGCACTGTATAAATATTTATATGACATTTCATCAAGGCCTATAGTCCAAGTATCAACAAACTATCAATGGATTGCTGAATACAGTTCTTGTTAGTTAAATATTTTCTTTAGTTCGTTTTAGTAAGAAATTAAAAAGAAAACTTTCAACTAACCAGAAATACCAATGACTCCACCCAAGGAAGATAAACTATTTAACCCTCAACTGGCGTTGTGGGGTCTGGCGGACCCCGGTACTTTTAAAATCCATGTAAAACGTGCAAATTTAGAATTTAAGCTTAACCGCACTATCTACCTTTAAGTTACCGTACTCATAAGCTATGATTACAAGAGCGTTAACTTTTCATTTGGGGTCTGTGTGGTACCAGGACGCTAATAGTGTGTTATTTTTGAAATGGCGGGTTCTTTTAAAAGTGTGCATTTTGGGGACTCTAATTATGAAGAAACATTAAGCCAGTGGTATGATGAAATTGAAAGTGAGTGTAGTGACTATGATGACTACAAGAACAAGGATTTTTCCCAGAAAGTGACCATAACTCTGATTCTGAAATGGAATGTGAGGGAGGATAATACTGAAACACAGGAAATTCATGTTAATCACAAAAAGACAAGCGGACAGAAATAACGAATGGAAAGTTTAATTTTGGAAAAAACGATACAAATGGTCTGCTGTTCCGGCCAACCCAAATTTAAATATAAGAACAAAGAAACACAATCTGATCAAGGTTCTTTTGGGGCTGAAAGTACCTGCAAGTTGTGGTGATGTCGCCGATCCATTAAAAATATGGAGCTTTTTTTTACAGAAGACCTGAATAATGAAATAATTTTTTGGACAAATGAAAAAATATTGTCATATCAGGATAAATTCAACAACCCTGATAGAACGGGACTGAGAGAACTAACAAAGGAAGAACGTAGAGGGTTTCTTGCTATCTTGTATTACGCTGCAGTAAAATAAAAAATAAAAAAATACTCTTGTAGTTTTATTCTAGCTCAAATGATTACAAACTATTAGGAAATACGTCTTTAATAATTAAAAAAACTCCATAAACAATGGGGTCCTGTGGACCCCAGGACGCAACTAACGGTAGAATAATTCACGACGCCAGTTGAGGGTTAATAAGGAGCGCTCGATTTTTAGATTTGTCCGAAAATAAAGGTTATGTTTGTGACGTCACCTTTTTGCCATAATATTTTTATCTCACAAAATTAACCAATACTTGCATACCATAAAATTGAATCACTAAAAAACATAAAAAAATGTATCTTACCCTTAATAACGATTTAAACGTAAATTTCCTGTAAAAAATATCCAAAAGGTCAGTGACCCCTGTTTACAGGTTTTAAAATAATCTGTAACTGCAGTACTAATAACCACTCAATTTAACTATAAACAGTAAAAACTAAATATATATAAAAGTCCAATGACTAAAAAGCAAAAAAATAACACCAAAACCTCGAAAAAACCTTCCAGTACGATTGCAAACAAAGAATTACGGGAAAAGTTCACGTCACAAAATTAAGCGAACATAGGCTTAAATGGGATCGAGCGCTCCTTATTAAAAAGTTTATTTTCCTTGGACTCCACCAATGTGAGAGTTTTGCATGACCCTCTAGTTATGCAAATATTTCCATTTGTCCTTAAATTGCTTAGGCAAATAGAATCAATTGCTAATTGACTAATCAAATAGCATTTGCCTAGGCAATTACCATTTGAAAATAAAAATACACCATTTACCTAGGCAGAAAGCATTTGCCGAGACAGAAGCCATTTTCCTAAAATTACCATTTGACTGTGACATATATTTTCTTGAAGCTACTTATAAAAAAGTATTTTTGTTATTATTAATTTAAAATGTACGGTAACCAAGTAACGGACAAAATCGTTTTTTTTTAATTTTTTGATGTTTTGAACAAAATTGTCTGCCTACGTATTTTGAAATTCAACAAAAGTTTACAATTACTTAAAAATAAATATGTAAACTGTTAAATGTTATACATCGGCTATAATAAAGAGTGATGACACACTATACATAGATTTAAATATTGGTGCATAAAACCACATACGTCTTGTTACCTTTTTACATAATATTTTGGAGTTCACCTAACTCTAAACACAAAGCATGCTGCATATAAGCACTATTTGTTTTCTATAATTTTTAATTTTTTTACTTAAAATTTTGGGGGTTCGAGTACTTCCTTTTTGGGTATTCGTATTCGCATTCGAATACCGATTTTCAGTATTCGACCCAACTCTGTATAATATAACAATCTAATATTGGAGATTGTACAGTTTAAAAGTAGACTTCTCATTTATAAAATATAACACCTAGTATTTAATCTAGTTCAGTAACCTTTCATTACCAATTTTTATAAAAGTAATCTATAATTAACAAACATATTCAACCAAAACAAAAATATTTTTGCAATAAGAATTTAAGTAAATATAATATAAATAGCATTTTATTCCTGTTTCTGTGTTATGGTTATTGGTGGTGTTTGTCAATAATTGTATATTTTTTTATGTTTATATTTATTTTAGATAACTGTTGGTTTGTTTTCTAGTTTTAAAAATCATATTGTTTTAGTTTCGTTTTTAGCAAGAACTTATGCATTGCGATGGAAATTTGAATTTGTTTAATATGAAATTGTTAATATTGCTGAGTTGTTAATATAAAAAAATATTAGAAATATTTTAGTAGCTTGAATTATAAAAGCATTATATGTTGGCTCGATATTTTAATTTATACGTTCATATCTATAATTTTATATATGTATTATAAGGGTTATGTCCGACCATTCTACTAAAAAACAGTAAAATCTGAAGTCAAGAAAAGGGGAAATTAGATTAAGTATTCAAAACAGCGTTCCATGAATCTTAAGTAAAGTTATCTCTACCTTTTTGAACAGGCCGGTGATTTTCCAATCTCGAATATTAGTGTCGCGTTCGACATCCATCTCGCATAAAAACCTGATTTTCAAGCGACATTACGTTGATCATGCATTCGACACTGTGAAGTGAGCTTGAAGAATAGACTCGCAGTGGTCGAAAAAATTTAAAAAAGTGTTATATTTATGTACAATAACTAAATACATTTTTTGTATGTTATTACTATATTAAGAATTTTTTTATATTAATGTTGCAGTCAGCAACAGGATTAAAACCTACACTGTTTAGCAGGTCATTCGCCAAACAAATAAGCTCTACATAGGTTTAAGCAATTTTCCCACTTAAATATTTACTTTTAAAAAATATTTTTAACAATAATATTAACTTTTCTTTTTTTGTGAAAATAATATTTTATCTTTTTCTTTCCAATTTACATTTTCGATACAGAACGAGAAGCTATAAAAAGTTAGATAGCGATAGATCTAAACTAATCATTTTTTATTTTAGAATTATTGTTTTATTGTTCTATCTAACCGCCGGTGTACTTGATATGTGCCCATTATAAGATCTGTCATTCTGCTAACACTGGAAAAAAAAATATTCTCAATAGTTTCAAAAATTTTAAATACCTATGCTTTGAAATTAGAAAATGTTTTTATTTTAGCTCCTCATGAAGGTTAAAAATCATAATTTTATGTGTTATTTGTGTTCCTAAAAATATTTATTTTATTTGAATTAGTTCCGGTATTTGTCGGTTATTGAAAAAACAAAGTAATGATAAGTTTTAGGTCATCACAGTCAAATATATTAGATTACATATAAAAAGCAAAATGCTAAGTATGTTGATATGTTCTTGAGTAATTAACCTCCTGCTTTTATCTGTGTATATTAGGCTATGCATATGCATGATCGTTCACATGGAGATTTTTATAAAATCATGACTAATTTTATGAAAATACTTGTTAAACATGTGTATATTAAAAAACATGGTTAAGTAAAAAATATATATTTGTATTTACTTATTTAACTTTTTAATAAATTCAAATGATTTTAGACAATTTTTTTATAAAATTGTTGTTAGTTGGGTACACGCCACCTAAAATATCTGACTGATATTTGACTTTAGATATTTCTTAATTTTTTTATTGAGTTACTTGTGTTTTGGTTCGTTATTTATGTTTTGTGAACTTAAGCCCACTAAAAATAAATAACACACCTATAACCCAGAAACAAGCACCTCCTAATAAATAAACTATTTAAAAACGTAAAAAAAAACGTTTTTTTATTTATATTTTTTTAACCTATTTTATTTTCATAACCCTAGCAGACTTGCCACCAAAACGTTGTTTTTAATTTCAATATTAAGGTTTTTTCAGGTTTTTCTTTTTCTAGGCGATCTGCCAATTTATCGGGGTTTATGAGGCCAAACACGGTCAGCTTGTTATACACTAGAATCAGAACCAAAGCGTGTACCCAGTTAAAAACAATTCAATAAATGTATCCGCAAGTACAGATTATATCTTTCACTAAAATTGTACTTTCAGTGCATTAATAACTTTAGTGTATTATATGGCACTTAAAAAACGTGGCACCATCCTTTACATTACCCACATGCGATAATGTCTTAAAGACGGGACCTACAGATTATTTTGAAGTCCTTACCCAACAGAACGGCACATGGTTTTCACTGGTGGTCTCACCATCCGGTTACTGACCATGCCAAGCATTGCTTAATGTCCATGATTTAATGGGAATCGATGTTTTACTGTCTTAAGGGCCAAAATGGATGTATTAAGATCCTAAATCAAACATATCATTGTTTTAAAATAGGGATAACACATTTTTTCGCAAAATTATGCTTATTTTAATTAAAGACCATATTTAATTCTACTTCTTAATAATTAGGCCTAATGCTACAACATGAAATTATACATCTGTTGGTTTAGTTTATTACTAAAACGCTATTCTTTTCCCGATTAAAAAAAACTTTTTATTTAAATAGTAAATAATTTAAAATATTTAATTAATAGGTTTTGACAACTAAATAGTAAAAAGACCTTCCAGCATAGACATAAAAAAATAAATAAAAAGTAATACAAATATTCTTAAAAAAGGACGCACCAATAAAATCGGAAACAGATAAAAAAAAAAGATAGTTTTGATTTTTAATTATTTATATTTAAATGCATTACAGCAATAATAATAAGACACAAAAAAACTGCCTTAATCCTCAGTGATTGTAATTGACCGAAGCTATAATCCAGCCTTGATCGATCAATACTGGCTTTCTTACCCGGCAAACAAGCTACCGTTCTACGGGGAAAGATTATTTATTCCATTTATTCAACTTCTATAAACCTCAGATTCTCCTTTTGGGAATCCCAAATCAGAACCTTTTTGGAATATTGTCTGAGACATTGCATCTCTTACAACTTTGCACATTCTTTGCCTTATTTCTTCTCTTGCCCATGTCGTGATGTATGGAATCCTTTTTGTTTTATTCGTGTTTTTATCCGTAGAATGGCTACATTATATAATAGCAAAAGTTTTTCCTTCTTCCAGTCTTCAAATATTTTAGTCCCATTGTAATAAATTTCCTTTTACCTCACATAAGTCACCCATGATACATTTGTATTTAGGCTTTAAGCTTTCGTAGACTTCTTTTCTTTGCCTTACCAAAAAATGATTTTATTCTTGCCTTTAATAAGCAAAATAAAAATGTTTTAATGTGATTAAAGATCTTTTAACAAAGTTAGGGGCGACTTTTAATTAAAGTATTGCAGCCATTAATTATTTTGTGGTTTTGAAGACACAGTAGTAACCCAGTATTTTTAATTATTTAAGTTGTTTATCACATGCTCCAGCGTTTTGCTAGTTTTAACAAAACTTCTATTTTTATTTTTAATAACAATTTTAAATAATATATAGCAATTACTAAAACCTTTAGAACATCAAAAAATTCAAAAGAAATTTTCCAAAAAAAATATATATTTTTTAATTAACAGCTATATTCTGTTTAAAAAGATTACCGGATGTCCATTATTATATGTTTTTAGTTATCGCAGTTAACTTTGAAACTTGTAATTTAAAAAATATATTGCCTATTTAGTGTTCCACCCCATATTAAAATACATATCATAAAAAAAACATACTTGTTTTTTGAGAGCGTAATTAGTGCAAAAAATATGCTAAAAATCACTCATATGTATAATAATAGATAAAGAAGACTACTAACATTAATCTGTAAGGTCAGTAATATTCCAAGAGAAAACTTAAATAATAAAGTCAAGTGAAATACAATTTCTTAATGATCACTTTGCCCAAAAGATAAACAGAATTTTATTTGTTTTTTAAATAGTTTATTATATTAAAATACCTTGTATTTTTGTAAACTAAAGCTCTTTAAATTGTTTAGTGGTATTTTAAAAAATAAAAAAAATACGATTTCGTAAGGACAAAAAAATGCAAAAAAATTAAACGCAAAATTGTGTTTTTCTTCTTTTCAAAAAAGCTGCATAGTGTCTGGTTTTTTAGAACGTTAATTATTAAATAAAACCCAAAAGCAACAAAAATGTGATGTTGCTTTGTCCAGTTACTACAAAGTTGGTAGGCAATTCTTAAATCAAATATGTAAGTAAGCTAATAAAATTTAAAAAAAAAATAAATACTTTACTAGGTACCATGATTTAACGTCAAAATTAATATTTTCTTTAAAAAAGATTAAAATATTGCAAAAACTACTTCAGATGGGTATAAGCAACCAAATGTATAGGTTTTAAGGCCAAAACAAATGATCGAATAAAATACTGTGTGCCCCATTTGAAATAAGGTTTTGGAGGTTTAAATGTTTATAGGTTTTGCTCGCGACCCTGTATAATGAAAATATATTTTAATAATAAAAAGTACAAATATGAGCCATAGGCTAATTGCCCACCCACGCAACTTCAATAATATTCAAAAATTGGAAAATAGCAGAGATCTAAAAAATAAATTTGCTCTTTTGCCCAAAAACCACAATATTTCTTAAATGTTAAGATTAAACCCTATATTATAACCTACGATAAACAAAACAATACGCTTTTTAACCATTCCCGAATACATGTATCAAAATAATTTTAAAATATAAAGTTTATGCCTGGCTATATACCCACTTAAAAAAGATATGGATAACGAGTAAATGAGCTTTAACTCACTCTGTATAAACGTGATCACATTCTTTGCAGAAATTTCACATAAAGTGTTCGTATAAAGATTTTTTTCATGTTATAAAATGATATGGTATTATGTGTGATTTTTAAATATATTGGGTGTGTATAAATTTGACTTTTATAGGAAAAAGCGCTACCAAACTAGGGATACAAGAATTTGTCTAAAAATTACTTGTTACACATAAACTTCTTAACTAGCAAATATTAGTTTGACGCTGTCCAAATCTAAGGACCAAGGCCGTAGCTAGATACAGACAGGGGGACAGATGCCCCTTAGCCGGTTGTGGACAAAACTAATAAATTTTGTTGTGAATATAAAATTTAAACCTTAATAAAAATGTAAAAAATTTATAATTTTTAAATACATATTTAGTTTATGATCAGGTTTTCCTTTGCAAATTTACAGCTACGCTTTTGCCAATTAACAGACTTTCCTAAAAGCCAGTTTAACATGTAAAATTTGTGTGAAATGGAGGTAATAGGGGCCACAACAATGTTGCCCCAATTTTTTTATGTATACAGTATGTCCACGAATGGACTCATATAGACCAAAAATTAAATGTTTAACAAAGCCGCGTATGCTAACTGTTTTTACTTCTTTACCTAAGTTTCACGTTAAAAAATAGTTCTGTTTTGTACAGGGACTTCAAAAAGTACAAAAATGTGAATATGGACCAAGAGAAAACTGCCTTTATTTTTAATAATTCAGCAAAATATCAAATAAAAAGTTTTTTTAATCGCATAAGGATTGAATTGATCCTTATATCTATATATAAGGGATCTATATCTGAAATTTCACATATAATAAACAATTTTTTTATAATCATATTTTTTTTTTTATTCATTTTATACACCTTTTTACATAATTTACCTGGTTTTAAATAAACGAATTATTTATTGTCAAAGTTTTTCAAATAAATTTAAATATAAAAATGTAAAAATAAGGTAAAAAAGGTGAAAAACATAAGTAAAAAATATGATACCTACTAAAAAAAAAGGGTTTATTTTATGTGAAATTTTAGATATGGGATCCTTATTCGATTCTAAAAACCTTTTTCATTTAACATTTTGCTAAATTATTAAAAATAAAGGCAGTTTTGCCTTGGTCCATTTTCTACATTTTTGTAGTTTTTGGGCCTCTGTACAAAACAGAACAAATTTCCAAACGTAATTCATAAAGCAAAAGCAGTTGCCATACACGGCTTTCCTAAATATTTAAAATTTCGGTCCTATTGTGAAGTCCATCCGTGGACATACTGTATATCAAATCCAATTTTTGCAGTAGGCTGTGAAATACTATAGTGTTGTACAAAAGTAACTATTATCTAATATGTATAGAGGGAAGTCACCTTTCTATAATCAAATGTTTAAGTAGATAAAACATAATAGTTATATTAGTATTATTTTATTAACATATTTTTGAAAAAGTGATATTCAGCTATACTACTAATATAAAAAAATGGTATTATATTCTTATTATACTTAGAATGTAACTGAAATCAATCAATAGGAGCAGAGTAAAAAGGAAAGTATATACAGAGTATTTCTAAACATTTGCAAAACATTTTAGGAGGTGATTCCTTATTCGAAATTATGGGTAGTTTGCTTTATAAACATGGGAATAAAAGTCAACCATTAGGGAGATATCGCGAAGAGTTTAAAATTAAAAATGTTTTTATTTTTTACCTAAAAAAAATATATGGTTTTTAAACTACCAAGTACCTAATATCAAATATATAATTATTACAAATGCCTTAATAGGTGACAGCAGAAAATAGATTTTTTTTTATTATTATTATATAAATTTCCCCGTTCCGACATGTTTTGGTTTACATTTCATTAAAAAAAAATACAAGAGTTTAAAAGATTCTAAATAAATTTGGCTATCCAAATTTATTTTTTCGGTGTAATTATCTAAGTCACTATTTAAATTTGGTTAGGAAGAGTAATAGAGTTAGCCTATTTCAAACACTTTTATTACCTCTTTAGTAGTGCAGAAAATTTTAAAAGTGTATTTTTATCATAGCGATACATTTGTAGAATTTTATTATTCTAGCGCTTTTCGTTTTTAGGTAAAAAATAAAATTATTTTTTGGTCATCTTTCTACCGCGATATCTCCCTAATGATTAACTTTTAACCTTATATTTATACTACCCTTTATTTTGAACAAGGAATCACTTTCTAATTTTTTGCATTTTTAGTAACAGTCTGTAAATTTTTTTGTAACAACCTATAAATTTGTACAAATGTGTACCCTAATTTTTTAACAAATTAATTTTACCTTCGTATGGAAGCACAACTGCCTGGGTGGTTTTTCCGTAAAACTCGTCATCGTAACTACTTAGAAAGTTCATATCCTGGTCGGAAAGCAGGTTTTCGTATTCTTTCACTGGCTTAGGAAGTTCCGCTATTTTAATTTGAGGCTTTTCCTTAAGCCTCAATTTTTAAGAATTTGGTTTTTAATATACTCTATCCGGAGAGCCGTAAACTCTTGTTCACTAATCGTCCCGATGGAATCGGTTTCATGATTATTATCGACACTATTTTCAAACGAATTATCTTCCTCCGAAGCCGCCGTTAGGTGAAACGATGGTAATTTAAAAATCGCGCCAAAAACGGGTCGAATACAACCGCTTACAGCAAGAATAAACACAAACGTTAGCCTTGTGCAGTACATTTTTAAAAAATATAATTTATGGATAAGAAACACACTTGTTTACAAAATGTTTGAAATTGATGCTGGGATTTTCTCTTAAACATAAACTTTACCCCACCATAATTTCTGTAGCATTTCTGTTTCGAATGATCTGTTTGAACCTTGAACCTGATATATCTCTATCGGAACTAGAGTAATATAGTGGTAAAATTTGATAATCCTCTAAAAAATGTCACTAAGTGGCACGTGCTAATTGATTAGATGTCTATTTCTGTCACAAGAAGATGCATGATCATCTTAAGTATGTATTATTTTGGACAATTTGATATTATTTTAGAAATTATTTATTATAAACTTAAAGTCAGTTTAATAATTGCTTAAGCAGTTTAAATTAAACTACTTTAAATAACAACATTATTGTAAAGGCCTATTTTTAAATTATTAAAAAAATTATTTTAGATAAAGTAAATAAGATGCACACATTGAAGAACGTTAAATTTTTAATAAACATCCGTCCAAACTAACCAACCTGTTTTGCGCACTCCTTTGACGCCAAAAAACCGGAAAAATCTGAATCACCGGTGAATCATTCGCCAAGCCCTTGAAACGACGTGAATTCCGTCCACGTCCGCGCTATGTGGCGCGGTATGCGGCGTGGAGCGGTACAGCGAATTGTTGTAAGTCTGAACGCGGCCTAATAAAGCCAGTGTAATTTCCCAATTTGCTATGTTTTCGTTTTCCCTAACATTTTAAATTTTAAGTTTCTGTTGTGTGTTGCCTGACACTAAAAATACCAGAGCCTTTTTGTCTAATTTTATCTGTTGACATTTAAGAACGGGTAAAGCAATTCACTACACGAACTCTCGTTTCACATTAGCGGGAGCCGGGAAGTCGGCGACGGACCGACGCTATCAAAGTGTATGAAGTCTTATGAGACCTTTAACACGTTAAGAATCCGGAAAGTCGGCTCCATATAATTATTTATTACTTAGTCCGGCTTAATGTCAAACGGGGGTTAGTCTCGGTTCACACTAACGAAAGCCGGGAATTCAGCGACGGACCAACGCTATCGAAGTGTATGGAGTCTTATGAGTCCATTTACACGCTAAGAATCCGGATAGTCGGCGAACTCTAATAAGGCTTTATATAATTTTTTATCACTCAGTCCGGCCCGGCTCGGCACGTGTAAAACGAGGGTTACGCATGGACTATCAGTAGTTCCGGTTAGTTACTAAAAATAAAAAACCTGACACAATGCACTGCAAGAACAAAACGTTTCACTACTCCAAATTTTTTAACTTTAATACAAATAAAGTCGTTATAACATTGCTGACCCTAACTCTGAATATTATCAAAAGGACAGCTTTTAGTTTACTTTAGTTACTTTTGTCAAGCAAAATGCTTCTCAAATATTGTTCGTCGTTTTATTGATAGTACCAGTTACTATACAAGGTGTCTTAAAAACAGATTTTAGTTGTCAAGGTGTTTTTTAATGGAACACCCTATATATTTTAATAAATTTTGCCTCTGTATTTAATTCTACATCAAAATGTACGATGCTGGTTTTTGAGATATGAACAGTATGGTTTTAATTATTTTTAAATAATTCTGTTACTGTCAGAGTGACAAATAATAAAATAACATGTAATTATTTACTTTTTATTTTAAAAACTACAAATAGGTGAGTCAGTGATTTAGTTTATTTAAGATAGGTACATCAAATATTTACTTACCTAACCTAAAAACCAGCCATAATTGACGTATTGCTGTCTTTTAAGTGTAGTCTTTTTAAGTAAATATGTGTCTAAAATAAACTAAATTACTGACTTACCTATTAGTAGTTCTTACAATGGAAGATTTTGCTTCCTTTTATTCATATGGCCCAGTGACAAAAATTATTTAAAAATAATTGGAACAAAAATATAATTTTCTTTCTTCACTTTTAATTCATTATAAGTATATTAGCATACTGTAATTTGCATATTTCAAAAACTAACAATAATTGAGGTATAGTGTGTTAAAACGGGTGAGCCATAACTATATGAGCAGTTTCAATATCCAATAAAACAAACATTACAAAACTTACCCATATATTATTATTATTATTATTATTATTTTAAACTACAAATAATGAAAACTATTTTGATCTAAAAATTATATTTTTCAAGTGACGTCCCTCACGTTGCTGACATTCTTAATCCAAGGTTGCATATTTTTAAAAACTTGGCGAAAAGTTGCTCGCGGAATGGCGTTTATTTCCCGGACAATGTTTTGTTTAAGCTGGTCCAACGTGCATGGATTATTTTCATAGAGCCTTGATTTCAGGTAACCCCACAGAAAATGACTGAATATCACTCATTGGTGAGATGAGTCTTCCAGGAAACATTTATTTTAGGGTCCACGCGTTTAGTAAAGAAGACGTCATCATTATCTACGCGAAATCTTCTGTATCTTTCTTTCAATCGCGGTTTCGTGAGATTCGTATCGTTACCTAGGAAGTTGGCATTTTAAAGTATTGATTTTAAAAATAAATAACATTTTAAATACGAGATAAGGAAATGACAGGAGATTTTGGGCAGATAATGATGACATCGGTGGCTTCTTTACTAAACGCGCGGACTTTAACAAATCTTTGGATACTGTGGCAGTGTGACAGGTGGCTCTATCTTGTTAAAACCAGGTCGTAGCATTATGTCCTTTATATTGTTAAAGAGCTGGGACTATAAATCCCTGTAACATCTCATAATAGTTATCAGCTCTCACCGTAACGGCAACTCCTCTTTCATTTTTGTGAAAATATGAGAATATTAATATATATAATGATATTTAAATGTTACGGTTAGCGTTAGGGATACTTTTTTTTAGGCTTGTGTTATAAGTGAAAAAATTGTCCGAATATTCTTAACGTTTAACACAAATTTTTAAATTCAAGTATTAGGTAATTTTTAATTTTCATTTTTATTTAATTTAATCTTGATAACGGCGGCAGACTTGCCCCCAAAACGTTGATTTTTAGTTTTTTAGTTTCTTATTTTACACTTTTTTTTTTTAAATTTTGTTTCAAACAAAGCGGTCCCATTTAGCGTCTACCGACCAACTACCATCAAATAAATGAATCCGCCTAAACAATTTAGAACATATCTTTAAAATTATTCATATTACCGTCTTATAGTAAAATAGCTTATTTTTAAGATTTTCTCTATTTTTTGTTTGAGTTCAAAAGGCATGAATCCTATAAGGAGGCATAGCAAAATTATAAATAATCATGAGAATAAAAAACTGTATGTTAACTTGCTTTGTTAAAAAAACAACAAACATCTGTCCAAACTAACCAACCTGGGTAGCTTTCCAGTGACAAAATTTTTTGTGCGTCACGCTCCAGGGCTTGAAGCTTTTGATCTGCTATAAAAAGTTAGTCACTGGAACGCATCCTTAGACAAGGAAAGGATGATAACTTTAAGAAATTTTAAAATTTCGTTTTTTAACCTTTCTTGGCTAAAAAATAAATAGCAAATGCTGCTAGACAAGAAATGCGCTCGCCCAGAAAGACACTGAACAAACCCACCTGAAGCCACAAAATTCCTCTGGACGAACTTTACAAACTTACCAGAGAAGAGTAATGCTTGGAACCAATACACCAAGAGACATGGATCAATCAGCATACACACTTCTGGCATTTACAAAATTTGGCATTGGAAAAGACAGCAAGTCAAACCTGTAGAACCATGGAGAACGCCCCACAACACCGAGGGGAGGAAACCCCAATAATCCAACCCCACAACTTAGCAGGCCGCGTAACCTAGTTATAAGTCAAGAATAAGTATTTGTAATATATGTAGTAAGCATTATTTTAGATATAATTACAACTCATTGTACTTAGGCTAGTCAGTTCCAGTTTAGACTGTGTACTTAATAAACATCTAAATTGACTCTAAAACAACATAAGTCTTTTTAAAAAGTACCTCTGACGTCACCAACCCTTAACTTGCGCCAGCACCAACCAGTCTTCAGTAAATTGCAGAAAACCGTCAAAATCGTGGATTTTTTCCAGATTCTTTAGGGTTTCCAAGACTAACACAAGTAGTAGATACCCTTAGGGTAAATTCCTATAGGGGCGCTACCGAATAAATTAATTATTTTAAATTATTTTACTCGGAATATTTAATCCCTTAAATGTTTTTCTTGCAAAAAACTTCTTACTTATTTTACCATTTAGAGGGCCCGAGATTTTGGTCTGTCCAGGGTCCGTCACGGCTTTCGGCGGCCCTGAACACAGCAGCATGTATCAGGCACAGTCACATCTTAGAGCTTCAGTCTTGTTTTTATGAAAAATTATGGAGTCCCCACAACATTATCCCGTATTGTATAATAGTATATGGATACAGGGGTAAAACATAGTATATAACGATCATTTGAAAAAAAAACTCAGTGCCGGATCAAGCATGAAGCCGCTTATTTTTTTTAGCGTTTTTTCTTAATCATACATCGAGAGGTGTGCAAAAGTGGTAAAAGGCGCACCCTTTTTTGTTGGTCTTCAATTTTTTGTAAGATAATGTTTTTTTTTATTTGGCAGCAGTCAAAAGGGTGCAAAATTTACTCTTTACTTCAGTAGAAAATAAACCTTGATCCGAAAATATTAAAATAAAATGTATTTTAAAAATGTTTTTGCCTTTTTACATCTTTTGTGAGAATTTCTTTTCTTTGGCAACAAAGTCTATAAACAGTTTGCTAAAACAAGATATTTTTTCCATTTACATGATGTTGTCAACCCGACCTCTCAACACATCCACCATCCAGGAGGCATTTACCATCAACAGGTTCACTACAAGACCGAGTAGATTTTATTATTTATTTAAATTCTCAAAATAATTGTTTTTATATAAAAACTAGATTGGTTTGTTTACGGTACTAGAATTATCACGTTCAGAAATGTTCCCTAAATGACCGTTCCTGAGTTGACGATTTCAAATTTTCTCGCGATTTTTTTTACAGCGGCCACCTTGAAAACTGTCCGCAACGATAAATGTAAAATATTTAGGGTATTCTTGCTATGTAATATATTAAAAGGTGTTTTCTTTTATTATTTTAAGATAATAAACGCATTCTCATGATGATCATGTAATGAAGTACGCTTCGTAAATAACGAATTAAAAAGTAAATACCTATTACCTAATTAAAATTTAATAGGTGTACAACACTCTAATAGCCGGTTATATTTTGGTTTTTCTTTACTACTAAGCCCAAAGACCTAATAGTTGCGGTCACTATATATCATTTAGTCCAAATCACAAGTTCGTTCACTAAATGATAGATTAATGTCCGGACAACAAATTTTTGCATAATTCTATGTAAAAATTAGGTTTTTATAAAATAATTTGTATATGTAAGTAATACAAAATGTTTAATTTCTATAAATAAATATATATTTTTATAATCTTGGTTTTTACAGATTCTACTTTGGGATGCGTTCATGAAATGACTTTTTGTGTATAATGGGTATTGTCGATATAAAACTAATTAATTTTAATCTTTTACTATACTTGGTCAATAAAAATAGGTTTGATATAATTTATTTGCTTTCGAAGCCAATTTGCTTGGTGATTTTAGGCCTTATACATCTATTTATTTTACCTAGTATGTAGTCGATTTTTTATTGTATCTACAGTGTGTTATAAAACTAACCTGCCAAATCTAGTACAATTTCTTGCAAAAAAATTCCTCCTTCTCCGGAAAAGTTTAATATAATATATAAAAATATGAAATAGCCTCAAAATATATTCTTTTTGTCTGTTGTCACATGTCAAAAAAATTCTGCCAAATTGCAAATCTTAATTTTAAAATTAACCCCGCCCCCATAATAGCCAAGGTTTTAATTAAGTGTAATTAAAAAAAAACTAATATTTTATTTTTATTTTTTAACTTAACTTGACAACGGTGGCAGACTTGCTACCGAAACGTCGTTTTTAATTAGAATTTTTGGGTTTTTGGGGCATTTTTCTTTAATTTTGTTTCAGGCGATCGGCCAGTTTATAGAGGTCAATAGGGCTAAACAGGGTCAGCTCGTATACCCCGGGACCAGGACGGAAGCGGTACCATTCTTTACAGGCGTGTACCCAACAAAAAGACCATTCAATAAATGAATCTGCCTAAACAATATAGAACATATCTTCAACACTGTATATTGTTAAAAAAGCACAAATAGTTATTTCCTTTATCCAAGAGGCTTTTAATTAAATAATATAATATAAAAAAACAAAAAGTTTACAGAAAATTTTATAAAAATCGCAGCGTTTTCTGATCAAAGAAATTGCTTCATTGACGAGACTACATGTTTTTTTGTTATTTGATGATTTTGACATCGAATAACTTTTAAACTAATTAAATGAGCCAAAAATGCATAAAATACCTTTTTTGTCAAGCAATAAATTTGCAACAAGAATTATCATGTGTCGATATGATCCATTTATTAGTGGATAACATAAAAAATTCTAAAGTAATAACAGACCTTATTTCATGGTAATTATACTTAAAACTTTGGCTGTCGTGAGGGCTGAGTTAATTTCAGTGGCGTAGCCACAGGGGGAGCAAGGGGGCGTTCGCCCCTCCGCCCCCTTGAATTGGCGCCCCTTTCGCAAAAAAAAATAAATCTTCAAAATACTATTTGATTTTTATGTTTTTCACAGGACAAAACAACAGTTATTGATAACATTGCACATAACAAACCAAAATTACAAAGTCACTTAATGCCTACCTTAAAATTATCAATAGCAAAATAGTTTTTTTTTATGGAGTAGCTTAAATTACCAACCAATGGAAAAGATGTTGCAATAAATAATAAGTTAAATATTATTAAATCAAGGAATAACAATAATTGTATAAGGAACTGCCGAACAAAAATGCTTTTAGGGGTAGTATTTAGTTGAATTTAATCTTGCTTAGATAAGTATTATTAGACAGTCTTTAAAAAAAAAGCTACAAAGATTTTAATATATATTTTGTTTTTGTATTTTATAAACGCAAATAATTCTGAAAAACTTTAATAATCAATCAAATCAGGTGCCGTTTTTCAAAAAAAAATGTAACAAAAAGAACAGCTGTTATTGTGTACAGGGGCGCCCCCTAACCAGCAAAATATCAGTTCGTTTTTAAAAGCGGGGTACGCAAAAGTTGAATCTGGCATTTTTAGGCAGTTATTTAAAATAAAATATTTTAGTTAAAAATAATAAGGCGCCCCAAAACAACTTTGCCCCTCCCGCCCCCAAAACCTGGCTACGCCACTGGTTAATTTCAAAATTAAGAGCTGTAATTTGGTATGAGCCATGGCTGGTCATCAAGTTTGGTCGTCTAAGATGTTACACGCCTTTTTTGCAAAGATAAATTTTTATACTTTTAGATTCTTTAAAAACATTAAACTTCTTCCCGGTAAAACATGTCTGAATTCAACACTGCACAAGATACGATGTGTTTTTTTATAAATATGTGACATATTGTTTACCAATTTTATTGTCATTTTTCAATGTTATAACAGCATTAAGCAAATATTTTGACCTTAATATGATTAATTTTATTAGGTTCAGTGGAGTCCTGAGCGAAACCTAAATAAATATTTCTGATTAAAAACATGTAGGTACGCCATGGTGACGTTATGCCGCGTCCAGACTTGCAACAACTCGCCGCGCCGCTCCACGCCACATACCCCGCCACATAGCGCGGACGTGGACATGGACAGAGTTCAAGTCTTTTTACCGGCTTCGCGAATGATTTACCGCTGATACAGAGCTTGTTGGTTTTTTGGCGTCAAAGGAGCGCGCAAACAGAGTGGCTTTCCAGTGACGCAAATAGAGCGCTCCTGACTAGCTCAGGAGCATTTCGTTCTACTTTATAGATTATTATTTTAAAGCCAAGAAATGTTAAAAAACGAAATTTTAAAATTTCTTAAAGTTATCATTCTTTCCTTGTCTAAGGATGCGTTCCAGTGACTAATTTTTTATAGCAGATCAAAAGCTTCAAGCCCTGGAGCGTGACGCACAAAAATTTTTGTCACTGGAAAGCTACCCAGGTTGGTTAGTTTGGACAGATGTTTGTTGTTTTTTTTTAACAAAGCAAGTTAACATACAGTTTTTTATTCTCATGATTATTTATAATTTTGTTATGCCTCCTTATAGGATTCATGCCTTTTGAACTCAAACAAAAAATAGAGAAAATCTTAAAAATAAGCTATTTTACTATAAGACGGTAATATGAATAATTTTAAAGATATGTTCTAAATTGTTTAGGCGGATTCATTTATTTGATGGTAGTTGGTCGGCAGACGCTAAATGGGACCGCTTTGTTTGAAACCAATTACCAACCAATGGAAAAGATGTTGCAATAAATAATAAGTTAAATATTATTAAATCAAGGAATAACAATAATTGTATAAGGAACTGCCGAACAAAAATGCTTTTAGGGGTAGTATTTAGTTGAATTTAATCTTGCTTAGATAAGTATTATTAGACAGTCTTTAAAAAAAAAGCTACAAAGATTTTAATATATATTTTGTTTTTGTATTTTATAAACGCAAATAATTCTGAAAAACTTTAATAATCAATCAAATCAGGTGCCGTTTTTCAAAAAAAAATGTAACAAAAAGAACAGCTGTTATTGTGTACAGGGGCGCCCCCTAACCAGCAAAATATCAGTTCGTTTTTAAAAGCGGGGTACGCAAAAGTTGAATCTGGCATTTTTAGGCAGTTATTTAAAATAAAATATTTTAGTTAAAAATAATAAGGCGCCCCAAAACAACTTTGCCCCTCCCGCCCCCAAAACCTGGCTACGCCACTGGTTAATTTCAAAATTAAGAGCTGTAATTTGGTATGAGCCATGGCTGGTCATCAAGTTTGGTCGTCTAAGATGTTACACGCCTTTTTGCAAAGATAAATTTTTATACTTTTAGATTCTTTAAAAACATTAAACTTCTTCCCGGTAAAACATGTCTGAATTCAACACTGCACAAGATACGATGTGTTTTTTTTTATAAATATGTGACATATTGTTTACCAATTTTATTGTCATTTTTCAATGTTATAACAGCATTAAGCAAATATTTTGACCTTAATATGATTAATTTTATTAGGTTCAGTGGAGTCCTGAGCGAAACCTAAATAAATATTTCTGATTAAAAACATGTAGGTACGCCATGGTGACGTTATGCCGCGTCCAGACTTGCAACAACTCGCCGCGCCGCTCCACGCCACATACCCCGCCACATAGCGCGGACGTGGACATGGACAGAGTTCAAGTCTTTTTACCGGCTTCGCGAATGATTTACCGCTGATACAGAGCTTGTTGGTTTTTTTGGCGTCAAAGGAGCGCGCAAACAGAGTGGCTTTCCAGTGACGCAAATAGAGCGCTCCTGACTAGCTCAGGAGCATTTCGTTCTACTTTATAGATTATTATTTTAAAGCCAAGAAATGTTAAAAAACGAAATTTTAAAATTTCTTAAAGTTATCATTCTTTCCTTGTCTAAGGATGCGTTCCAGTGACTAATTTTTTATAGCAGATCAAAAGCTTCAAGCCCTGGAGCGTGACGCACAAAAATTTTTGTCACTGGAAAGCTACCCAGGTTGGTTAGTTTGGACAGATGTTTGTTGTTTTTTTTAACAAAGCAAGTTAACATACAGTTTTTTATTCTCATGATTATTTATAATTTTGTTATGCCTCCTTATAGGATTCATGCCTTTTGAACTCAAACAAAAAATAGAGAAAATCTTAAAAATAAGCTATTTTACTATAAGACGGTAATATGAATAATTTTAAAGATATGTTCTAAATTGTTTAGGCGGATTCATTTATTTGATGGTAGTTGGTCGGCAGACGCTAAATGGGACCGCTTTGTTTGAAACAAAATTAAAAAAAAAAAAGTGTAAAATAAGAAACTACAAAACTAAAAATCAACGTTTTGGTGGCAAGTCTGCCGCCGTTATCTAGATTAAATTAAATAAAAATGAAAATTAAAAATTACCTAATACTTCAGTTTAAAAATTTGAGTTAAACGTTAAGAATATTCGGACAATTTTTTTCACTTATAACACAAGCCTAAAAAAAGTATCCCTAACGCTAACCGTAAAATTTTAAAAAATTTAAACTTAAATAGTAGTTAGTTCTTAATTTTTATTTTCATCTAATTTAATCTTGATAACTGTGGAGGACTTTACGGAAAATCTCCAATTTGCGAGAAATAAAGTCGCAAAAAGACACATGACAAAAAACCGAGAAGACAAACTACCTGAGAAATTATCACCCTAATTAGGTTTAAAAACAACCTAAGAAAAAGGCGGCAAAGACATAGACGTAGACAAGACAGAGACAGAATACAAAAACTGCAACAAACTATACGCAGACGTATAAATGAACACAAAAACAAAGTCTGGGCAGTCCTAGAAGGGTTGTCTACCCAGGACAACTCCCCATGGTGACTGACCAGACGACTGAAAAACAAATTTAATAGATTACCAACATTAAACAGTAACGAACCACAAACTAACAAACAAAAAGCGGACATACTTAAACAATACTTAAGCAGCATATACAATACAACACCAAGCGCTACCGAAGAACACCAGAACATTACTGACTTGGTAAACAGGATAATCCACCAAAAATACCCCATCCCGCCCCCAATCCTATCCAAAATCCTCGTCAGACCCAAAGAGCTTTATAATATACTTAAAAGCTTACCAAAAAATAAAGCACCAGGGCCTGACGAAATCCCCAATATCATGTTGAAAAACCTGCCAAAGAAGGCCATTGTGCAGTACAGTTACATAGTCAACGCGATAATAAAATATCAACACTTTCCACAACAGTGGAAGGAAGCCATAGTAGTACCGATTTTAAAACCGGGAAAAAATCTCAAAAGACCTGACTCGTACAGACCAATAGCACTGACAAACGGACTATCAAAAAGTACAGAGAAAGCCATACTGTTCAAATACAAACATTACTTTGACAAAAACTTACCTGACGAACAGTTTGGATTTCGTGATGACCACAACACTGTAATGCTTATTTTTAGAGTGTTGCAGGAAGCACTAAACAAAATAAATAAAAACAGAACACGGTACTACTGGCCTTAGATATCAAAAAGGCTTTTGACACTGTATGGCACAATGGCCTGATTTATAAGCTGGCAATCATACATGATATTCCCATGTACGTGGTAACACTGTTCCACTGCTACATGCAAAACAGAACATTTGAAGTTAAAGTTGAAAACCAACTATCAAACACATATAGAATGCATGCAGGAGTACCACAAGGAACAGTGTTATCTCCCAAACTATATAACCTTTATACAGCCGATATCCCTAAATATCCTAATACCAAGTTAGCATTGTTCGCAGACGATGCGCTAATATACGCGCATTCGTTTGCGAACAACAAATACAATCACACATACATTACTTAAAACCATGGTACGACAAATGGAAGATTAATATTAACGAAGACAAGACAGAATGCCTAATAATAACCAAAAAATTTACGAACAATACCATTAATATACCTGTTAAGATAAACAACACCTACATAAAACCTCAAAAAACCCTTAAATAACTAGGCCTAGTCATTGACGACCGCCTCTCCTTTCAACAACACATTTCCCATATGTTGCGTAGGGCTTATGCAGCAATGCATAATCTCTATGCAATACTTGCACCAAATTCCCGTATGTCACCCCGTAATAAATTGACAGTATACAAACAAATAATAAGACCTGCAATAACATATGCAGCACCGATTTGGTGTAGCGCATCAGACACACAAATACAAAGACTACAAAGATATCAAAATAAAGTACTACAATGCGTTACATCATCAGGAAGATACACTAGAATAGACGAACTACATAACATGACAAACATGCCTAGAATACACGAATACATACAAAATATAGCTGAAAAATTTTACAAATACCAAACACAAACGTCTAACTTAACTAGAAACTTAACCAACATACGTGAAAATGACAACGTAATACACAAACCACTATACAACAGACTGCCATTTTATTACGTGGATGATTAATAATCATTACCCATCCTAATTAATTCAATCCAATAATTAACCAAAAATCCTTTTTACCGACAGGTATATTAAATTACATTACAAAACACCAAGACTGACTCACTGACTGACAGAGCTTGGTTTTGCGCGCTACTTCTAAAAGTACCTGAAAACTGAAGTACCTGAATAACATCAAGCAGGTTTTTTACAAATCTTTTTCCTGCAAAACAACAAATTACAAAAAACAATATAGCTAGCACAGACAAAAGCGATATACTCAAAAATTCTTAAAAACTAAACTGTCTAGAAGTGTTTAAGGTCACTACCGGCGAACACTGATTTCCTAATACCATTACATCCTACCTACCCAAGAGCTAACACCGCTCTCAACCCTACCTCGGCAAACAGGAAGCGCCTTAATTGTATATATTTATTGTTGTAAATATATTATGTAATATAGTAGATTTCAGGATGTATTGTAATTTTAAATTTATGAATAAAGGCATTTTGTAAGTAAGTAGGAGGACTTGCCACCGGAACGTCGATTTTTAGTCTTTTGTTTCCAAGTTTAAATTTTTTGTTTTTTTTTTGGGGTGTTTATTCTTTATTTAGTTTCATGCAAAGCGGTCCCATTTGGCGTGTACCCAACTAAATACCATAAAATAAATGAATGATTTTGTGATATAATTTATTATTTGTTATGGTTGTTATACTGTATAAGCAATAGCTAAAGGTATATCGGCCAGTAAAGCAACACTAAAGGATTTATGATGAATCATCCAATACGAAATGTTTACTTGCCGGTATTCACGTTAGACTGTCTCTTTTTGTCACATTGTCTATGTGTTATGTTATTTAGCTGATCCGGTATATTCTTCTATAAACAGTTATATAAAATGATTATCAAAATTAAAAATTTTACACTTATGCAATAAGGCGGATTTTATTCTTTTCTCAAAAACTAAAGAAGAAAAAACAATTCAGGGAACCCAAAATACTGTAAATTACTTGCAAAATACTAAAAATATAAAAAGTATTAATTTAAAAATAACGTCCGTGGTAGCACTACCAGGTTATCTAAAAGGTGCTGTAAAATGCAAAGCTGCATATTTAGTACATGGACAACGTAAACGAAACAAAAAAAATGGGTTAAACATCTAATAACCCGACAACCTCCAGTACTTTGGCAGTTAGGCATTAGCCTTGGTGGCTGTCACGAAGATTTAAAAAAATCCAAAGAACTAATAAAAATTCAATCCGGCATACATTTTCGTTATGCAATGACTTTACAAGATGTAAAATCATTTTTAAATTTCCCTTTATAACCAAGTAGAGATATTTTTTTAAATTAAAATAATACCCTTTAAAAAATTATTTTATTTTGTTTCACTTAGATACCTCAAAGACTGTCAATAATATAATAGGTGATCTCCAAAAGTTATCCTGCTTTTAATATATGAATATCTTTTAATATAATATAAAGAATTATAATTAGGAAATAAATCACAAATAATAATAATTGTAATTATTGCCACGAATTTTCAAGTAAACATAAGAAAAATTAAGTAAATAATCCATTGAGATTCAAAGATATTTTGCTTTTAATTGTAAACAAACTAATTAATAATAATTAAAGTTTATTAAAGAATAAACACCAAACCAAATTAAAATAAGTCTTTTTTAAACCATTATAACAATAAGTATTAACAACAAAAGAAAATCACATGAAAGCATGCTTCCTCAAAGCAAAAAAAAAAAAGAACCTACATATATCTGCACAAAAAATGTACCTACCTTAATAAGGTTGGTAAATCTTGGTTTCTGTAACAAGGTTTTGTTACAAGTCATTCCTAATATAAAACCTTTCAAACATTTATAACCTATCTTTTTTGGTTCTGAAAAAATGGCGTTTGAAAATGTCTAAACGACCACACAACATGCAGTTTTATGGAAAAACAAAAGACCATCACAAAAAAAAAATACTTTAATAACCCCAAAAATGTTAAATAACCCCATATATTTTTTAAGATTTAAGTTGTACAAGTTATTTCTTATATTAAACCCTATATTATATTCATAATTGATCTTTGTTTTTCTTGTGATAAGTTTGGATTTCATGAGGTCTCGAAGCGCAATATACCGATTTTCTGCTTGGATTTAATTGTTTATTTTCCATGTATTGTCGGTGTCTTCTCCAATGGTCGCTTCCAGATACTTGACCTCTCTAATGCCTTCAAAGTTGTAGTCCCCCAACTCTGTTGCGGATATTTTACTTAGATACATGTACTTTGTCCTATCTTTGTTTATCTTTAACTGAAACTTTTTGACCTTCTTTTCAAAAGCCATAAAGCCATCTTTTAGCTTTATTCTGCCATTCCCAATCAAATTAATATCGTCTGCATAAGCCAGTAGTAAGTTGGGTTCTTTTTGATGAAATATGGTTGTTGAGGGTTCAATTTTCGAGTTTCTTATGGGCCATTGCTAATTTAAAAGGTCTCTGAGAAGCATTTTCCATCTTTAACATTTTAAACCGTCCATACACAATCTGATTAGAGCTAAACGTTTTTTGGAAAACCCAGTTCTTGCATCGCTTTCCACAGCTTTTCTCGCCAACTCGGTCAAATGCCTGTTTAAAATCCACAAACAGATGATGTAGTTCCTTGTTATATTCCCAGCTTTTTTCCATTAGTTGTTTGATGCAAAATATCAGGTTAATAGTTGATCTGCCCTATCTAAAGCCGCCTTGGTAGTCTTCCAACATTTCTTTCTCTGTGTAGGGCTGTATTCTTTCAAGCAAAGTGGTGGAAAACGCTTTATAACATGTATTTAGAAGAGTTATTTCACGATAATTAGCACATCTTATTTGATCTCCTTTCTTATGAATGGGAATTATTACTCCTTCTTTCCATTCTTCCAGTATATTTTTCTTCTGCCATATGTTTGTAATAGGCTGATAAATGTTTTTATATAATACTTCTCCCCCTTGTTTTAAGCATTCAGCTAGTATGTTGTCACTACTTGCAGGCTTGTTGTTTTTTTATATTTTTTTATGGCTTTTACTATTTGTGCATATGAAGGGCATGCTACTTCTAATTCTGCTGTTTGTATATCAGCACGTGTGTCAAAGATGTTGGTTTTACTATGGAGTAGTTCACAAAAGTAATCTTGCCAAGTTTTCAGTATTCAATTCACCATTTTGTGACGTTTAAAACTTGCCAGATATGGTTTGGTAGCCTTTGTGCGTGATACTTCCTTAAAATATTCCCTTGTTTTTATATGTTCTCTATTATTCTTTATTTACCTAATGATTGTTAGTTGCTAATGTCTTTTTCTACTTTTTATCACTCTTTTGCTTGTTTTCTGCTGCGTATTAAAACGTGATTGCACAAAAAAATCACCAAGAGAATAATATTATGAATTATTACTTTCTTTTTTTTACTACTGTTAAAAAATGATGTTTTTTAAACATTAACATGAAGGTAACTCCAGGTTTGTTCAAGGATTTAACAGTATTTACCATGGAATTTTACAAAATACTTTATAATAAATATAAATAATAATAAACCTGTAGAATTTTCTTACTTAACATTTTTGTATTACATTATAAAAAAATGTAAAACAGAACATTCAAAACTAGAAAAAAATAAACTAATTTAAATTTCAAGAGAGGTCATTACTTAGTATTTAGGCATGCATTTAATTCTAAATAACTCTTGTTTTAGGCATATTGTTATATTTTTTGAAATAGGAATACGAATAATAATGCTTATTTTTCAAGTTTTTAATCTTTTTACGTACCATGTATTCCATTAAATTTTTAGTAAAACAAACTGCTGCTAATACAGTTTAGAACTACATATTTGTTTGTGTAACTCTTAATTTTCTTACCTTAATTAATAATACGTTTTGAAAATTATTTTATTTCTAAAAAAAAAAAAAATACCATACATTTTCAATTTGGCACCTCAAAAGCTGCGCGCGCTCTTTGAGAAATGTAACGAGACACTTCGTTACTGAGTTCCGACAGTGCATGTTGTCAAAAATTTAAAACACCTTCTAATTTCGCAATAATTTTCGCTATATTTCGCAAAAATAAGACTTTCTAAAACTAAATTCATAGTGACCACAAATGATTTTTATGGTGATGATATACAGGGAAACCTGAAGCTGAAGCTGAAGCTGAAAAAGCAGAGACATAAATCGAGGTAAGGTGCCGCCATTATTGTTCATTGAATATTGTATGGTTCGGTTTATTTCTTTTTTAATTACTAAATAACACGCTTACAGTCCCGTGTTATCGAAGGAAATTAATTCTCTTAAATTTTCCTACAAACATAAACATTTCTGGTCCTTCGAGCCGGATTTTACTAGTTAAAAAATTCAAAAAAATAATAATAAATTTATTTTTCCAAAATTAATCGCCATATTTAAATTCAAATTCCTGCTGTTAGCCGTTTGAAGCAGTGGTCTACCGTGCGACTCAGTAAACTTGTGCGCCGTCATTCTATCGCGATCGATTTTCTTATTAGCCAATAAACGGAAACATGAAGTTTTGCTGAAGCGTACGCTCGTCCAGCTGATTTTGACTGGTACTACCTGAAATCATTGTTTACAATATTTATTTTCAGTTTTATTTTTAAAACATTTTATCTAACACTAAAGTGAAATCGTGGCTTTATATTTAGAATAAATTCGCACAATTTAGCAGTGTTTCTTGTTTAATTAATGGTGGGATATTAGTTAATTTAAAATAAAGTTTAAAAAAGATAGTTTTGCTATTTTTAAGTGAATATTCACAAAAACGAAATTCCATTCAGACAAAGTTGTTTACATTTCGCTGATGACAGGTAGCCAATTTTGTTTATTCTTAAAATAAAACTTATTTAAAAATTTACAATATAAACAATAACGTTTATTCAACATTAATAAAGGATTAAATAATAAATTAAAAAAAAATATATATATTTATTATCACTAACTAATTATTAATTACTTCTTTTTAAATAATTTAAATTTTAAAACTATAATTTTTCTTAAATATTTTCAAAATGAGTAATATTAGAGCATTGTCGCAAAAAGAAAAGTTTTTGTAAATCGAATTACAGAAGTTTACGTAGCAGCTTCAAAAGCTAAAACTGATCCAAGTCAAAGTTGTTTATTTCAGTCAAAGTTTGAAAAATTAGATGAATTTTATGATGATTTTAAAAGCATTCACAATGACATAATAGGACTTATCGAATCAGATGAGGACTTTTCCACTCATGATACTATTAGAAAAGACACTGACGAATTTTATTTTAAAACAAAGCAAATTTTTCATGAACTTTTTCCTAATTCTAATTATCAAAATAATTTCGTTTCAATTCAAAATAATAATCAATCGGATGTTAGGTTACCTAAGTTAACAGTACCCTGTTTTGATGGTACGTTAAAAAATTGGCCTACCTTTTATGATATGTATTTGTCACTTGTACACAATAATACTAGTTTAGCAAAAATTCAAAAATTTCAATATCTTATATCATTTCTAAAAAATGAGCCACTTAATTTAATCAAATCAATTCCTACCACAGAATCTAATTATGACATAGCATTTAAAACTTTAACAGATCGTTACCAAAACAAAAGAATTTTAGCTTCAACATATTGGAATGCGTTAAATAGCGCACCATTTTTAAAAACAAATGTGGCTAAAGATTTACGTAACCTTTTAGATACTTTTAAAGAAAATATTGCTGCTTTAAAAGTTTTAAATTTTCCCACAGATCAATGGTGCTTTGTTCTGTTTAATATGCTGCTTCAAAGGTTGGATTCAAGCACAAGAACAGCATTTGAGATAGAGACATAGCAAAATTGAGCTTCCAACATACCAAAATCTGACTGATTTTCTTGAAAATCAATGCAGAGCATTAGAATCGGTTCAAAATATGCCATCACAAAAAACGTTTCAAAAATCATTTTCTAACAATCAACCTAATTTAAAAGGCCAAAATATCTCATTTTCTAACTCAAAAAATCACACTTCGCATACTTTTATGGCTAATACTTCTAGTTGTAACTCCAGTAATGCTTCATCTAATAGTTTTTCAAATAACTCCAACTTTCCCAATAACCAATCTTTAATTGCAAATACCTCAAACCCACGACCTAATCAGCCAACTTACTCTAATAATAACAATCAAAATACGTATTCAGGAAGTAACTCTGTCTCTGTAAACAACTCTTCTTCACATCGATGCCGATTATGTAATCAAACCAGCCATAATTTGTCGCATTGTTCTCTGTTTTTAGCCAAAACTCCCTCTGAGCGTTTTACATATGTAAAGCAAAACAATGCTTGTGTAAATTGTCTCCGCTTTTCTCACAGACTTAAAGATTGCCCTTCAACTTTTAATTGTCGTACCTGTCGCTTACGTCATCATACTTTATTACATATTTTACAACCTACCGACTCACCTCAAACCAATTTTCCAAATAATCATTTTTCGCAAAATAATCAACCCGCTCCTCAAAACACTAATTGCACTACTTCAAATAATCAAACGGTAAATTGTGGATGTACAGCCTTTTCGTTTACAACTCCTCAAAGCACAGTGCTTCTTTCCACTACTAAAGTTGAAATTCTCGATTCTAGAGGCCATTTTCAAGTAGTTCGTGTCGTACTTGATTCAGCCAGTCAAGCAAACTTCATTACCCAAGCGTGTCTAAACCGGTTAGGTCTTATCAGAAAACAATGGAATGTACCCATAATCGGCGTAAATAAATCATCATCTTCTACCAATGGTATAACTAATTGCACGATAAGACCTGTTGGTCAAACATATCCTACTTTTAATTTTGAGGCACTTGTTTTACAAAAACTTTGCTCTGAAATGCCATCAATTAAAATTAACAGTGCTGACTGGAATCATATTTCACATTTAAAACTAGCTGATGAACATTTTCATACTCCTGCACCAGTTGATATGCTTCTAGGTGCTGATCTTTATTCTCAAATCCTTTTATCAGGTCGAATACCTGGAAAACTAGGGCAACCAACAGCTATAGAGACTGTTTTTGGTTGGGTGCTTTTAGGAAAAACTGACAATCAAATAGCTCTATTTTCAACAGTTAATTCATATTTTACCTCTTTTGAATCAAATCTCAATCAAAATATCTGCAAATTTTGGGAATTAGAATCGTTGCCTTCTAAATTACATCTCTCACCTGAAGATAAAAAGTGTGAGAATATATTTCAAAATACTGTAACCCGACATAATTCTGGTCGTTTTATTGTCTCGCTGCCTTTTCGCCACACCGAGCCTGACCTAGGAGATACATACTCTGTAGCATATAGGTGCTTTCACTCCCTAGAATCTCGCTTACTCAAAAACCCTACATTATACTCTCAGTATTCAGATTTTATGAGAGAATACCAAAAAATGGTCATATGAGTCTTATTTCGCCTTCTGAATCCAATAAATTTGTCAATTATCTTCCCCACCACTGCGTAGTCAAACCCGATAAGTCAACTACCAAAGTTCGCGTAGTTTTTAATGCCTCTTCTAAGGGATCAAAAGGTTTAAGTCTAAATGATACTCTTTTACCTGGTCCCAAACTTCAACCTGACATAAACACAATTCTTCTTAAATTTCGCTTCCACCCCATAGTATTTTTAGCGGACATAAAACAAATGTATCTTCAAATACTTCTAACTCCAAATCATAGAGATTACCAAAGAATTTTATGGCGTTTTGATCCTAAAGAACCGCTTCAAGAGTACCGTTTAAATACAGTTACCTTTGGTGTAAGCTCAAGCCCTTTTCTTGCAATACGCACAATTCAACACTTGGCTTCCATAGAAAGTAAAAATTATCCTGACGCATGCCAAATTCTTTTAAATGACATATTTGTTGATGATATTTGCGCAGGCGCACCCTCTCTAGATGTTGCATTGTCCTTACAAAAAGATCTCATTACAATTCTAAAATCTGCTGGTTTTGAACTCCGAAAATGGGCTAGTAATCACCCAAAACTTCTATCTTCTTTTTCACAAGATGATTGTCAAATGCCTATCTCATTCGATAAGGAAGAGCCTTTATCTATTAAGGTTCTGGGCCTACAATGGGATCCTGTCACTGACAATATGTTTTTTGTTTCACATCCCTCAAATAAACCATGTACAAAACGAAATATTTTGTCTGATATCGCCCGCATTTTTGATCCTTTGGGTTTTTTATCCCCAGTATCCTTTCTCGCTAAACATTTAATGCAAAGGCTCTGGATTTCTAAAGTAGATTGGGACGACCAACCTGAACAATCTATTATTGATATCTGGACGCAATTTAAAAATGAACTTCCATTTTTATCGAATATTAAATTTCAAGAAACATATTTTCTAATAAGATTACCCGGTGCGAATTACATGGTTTCTCTGATGCCTCAGAAAGTGGCTATGCAGCCGCGGTATACGCTCGTCTTGAGTTAGTAAACAGTGAAACTAAAACTGCCCTTATTATAGGTAAATCACGAGTTTCGCCCCTTAAATCTCAAAGTATTCCAAGGTTGGAACTCTTAGGAGCCACCCTTCTTACTAATCTTCTTAATTTTGTTATAAAAACATATTCTCCTCTTATATCTATTGACCAAGTTTTCGCTTATTCCGATTCACAAGTTGTTTTAGCCTGGATCTCTAGTTCGCCTCATCGCTGGAAGAGTTTTGTGGCCAATAGAGTTAGCCATATTCAAGAAACTATTCCAAATGTTTCATGGCATCATGTCACTTCGCAGGAGAATCCTGCAGACTGTGCTAGTCGCGGATTAACCCCAGCACAATTGGTAAATTATTCCCTCTGGTTTACCGGCCCATCGTGGCTAAGTCTAAGTCAATCAGAGCGAAAAGTTGACCAGTCTTCACTACAAAATTTCGAATTATCTTATATTGACCAAGAGAAAAGACCTCAAGAAAAACCAATAACTTTATCAACCCTAATTGAAAGTACTTTTATCGATACTCTTTTTCTTAATATTTCTTCATTGTCCAAAATTCAAAAAATTATTTCTTATTGTTCTAGATTTATTCACAACTGTCGTAAAACAAATTCAAGGCTCTCTGGACCAATATCTCCATTTGAATTACAAAACTCATTAAACATTCTAGTTAAAAAAACTCAAGAAATCCAATTTTCCAATTTAATTATCCAATTAAAAAATAATGAACTATTACCTAAAGCTTTTCGTAAACTTTCACCTTTTCTTGACATCCATGGTCTTGTCAGAGTGGGCGGCCGTTTAAGACATGCCAATATTTCTTTTGAAGCTAAACACCCACTTCTTTTACCCCGATCGCATCGACTTACAGAACTTATTATTGATCATATCCATAAAGAAAATTTACACCCCGGACTAAATACCGTTCTATACTTATCACGCCAGCAATTTTGGATATTATCAGCACGTCGTGCCATTCAATCTGTCCTGTCAAAATGTCTCCGTTGTTTTCGCATGAAACCCAAAACTTACACCCCCTATATGGGTGACTTACCTTCGTTTCGCATATCTCAAATAAAATGTTTTTCTCATGTAACCCTAGATTATGCTGGCCCCATTAGTATAACCATGGGCAGGTACCGTGGCGCTAAAGTTTATAAATCTTATATTTGCATCTTCGTTTGTTGTGCCACCAAGGCAATTCATATTGAACTTGCTTCGGACTTATCATCTGATGCTTTTATAGCCGCATTTCGGCGATTTGTGGCCAGGCGTGGTCGTTGCACTAATATTTATAGTGATTGCGGCACTAATTTTGTCGGTGCCAATGCGCAATTAAAAGATTTGTCCAAGCACGCAGCCGAAAATCTTCAAATTATTTGGCACTTTAATCCCCCTGCTTCCCCACATTTTAACGGTCTTAGCGAAGCTGCCGTTAAATCTGTTAAGTCCCATTTATATCGAGTAATTGGTGACCAAAAATTAACATACGAAGAACTAAACACTTTGCTTTCGCAAATCGAAGCCCTATTAAATTCTCGACCATTATGTGCTCAAAGTTCCGATCCAAACGATCTATCGCCACTTACCCCAGGGCATTTCCTTACAATGGAACCCCTTGCTTCTTGTCCAGATTCCGATTTATCATCTCTAAAACTAAATACACTTTCACGTTGGCAATTAATTCAGCGAATGAATTCAGATTTTTGGAAACGTTGGAAGCACGAATACATAAACACACTGCAACAACGTTCTAAATGGTTACAAACCTCAACAAAAGTAGAACTAAATACATTGGTTCTTATTAAAAATGAAACTAAACCCCCGTTACATTGGTCCCTAGGCCGTATAGTAAAATTACACCCTGGTCCAGACGGGCATGTACAGTGGTTACAGTAAAGACACAACAAGGATTATTAAAACGTCCCATTGTTAAATTGTGCCCTTTGCCGGTAAATTAAACAAGAACCAATGCTTTGTGACGTCATTTTTGTGTTACGGGTAGTTTAAAATTAGGATTTTTTATTTTTTTTCTTTTCTCTCAGGTAATCAACCTGCATCATGGATTTTTTGTTATATTATTTTATTTCACTTATTATCGTGGGTTATAAAACGTTCGTTTTAGTGGGCGGAAAATGTTTGTGTAACTCTTAATTTTCTTACCTTAATTAATAATACGTTTTGAAAATTATTTTATTTCTAAAAAAAAAAATACCATACATTTTCAATTTGGCACCTCAAAAGCTGCGCGCGCTCTTTGAGAAATGTAACGAGACACTTCGTTACTGAGTTCCGACAGTGCATGTTGTCAAAAATTTAAAACACCTTCTAATTTCGCAATAATTTTCGCTATATTTCGCAAAAATAAGACTTTCTAAAACTAAATTCATAGTGACCACAAATGATTTTTATGGTGATGATATACAGGAAACCTGAAGCTGAAGCTGAAGCTGAAAAAAGCAGAGACATAAATCGAGGTAAGGTGCCGCCATTATTGTTCATTGAATATTGTATGGTTCGGTTTATTTCTTTTTTAATTACTAAATAACACGCTTACAGTCCCGTGTTATCGAAGGAAATTAATTCTCTTAAATTTTCCTACAAACATAAACAATACTTTTCTTTTTTTTGACAAGTTGCAAATAAAGAAGTTGCCCATTTGTTGCACACTTAATCGACCACACTGTATACAGGTATCTAGCAGATTTTTTTCCTCACAATAAGACTACAGATTATTTAAATTTAAAAATAAATTGAATTTGTTACTGGTACCTACTTCCAGATAGGTAGTATAAATCTTTGCAAAAACATTGGTACTGCCTCTATTACCTTTAACCTTTACATTTTCTGACGTTTTTTTGCTAGTGACTATTTTAAGTCACTTTATTGTGGCTTCGTCGCATCGGTGCATTCTAATGCAAAATATCTGTTGTTTATTGTGCCTTGTTGTCAAAGACAAAAAAATCCTTTAGTTTTAGCACAAAATAACTAGCTACGCTAGTATCTTTTTTGGTTTCAGTAAAGTGCCAAAAGCTATACACAGCTGGGTAAGTATTCTAAATAAAAGAGCAATTCCATTGAGGCGACACATCGCATGCCACATTAGATAGATAGATAGAGTATATTACCTTAAAATGCACAATAGGTAGAAAGGGGTCGTCAATATAAATAAATATAAATATAAATACTATAAAAAATATATAGATATACACAAATATACATAGACACATAAATATATAAAATGTAATTGTAAAAAACACACAAAAAAAAGAATACAAATGAACAGAAACCTTAGCTATAAATAATTACTATAAATAAAGTTAAAATTTTGTATAAATATATACATATAAAAGAATATTAAAATTGTCAAATCAAAACGCAAGCAAAGTAACAAAGTCTAATGACGCATATACTCTGCAACCGAGTAAAATGCCTTGTCAATAAGAAATTGCCTAACGGCATTCTTGAATTTACCACCATGCATATTCCTAAAATCTCTTGAAAGCTTGTTGTAGAGAGTAAGACAACCGTAAAAAGGAGAGTTTTCGAAAAAGGAGGTCCTGTGTAAAGGAACATCTATAATAGTCCTGTTTCTAGTGCTGTAATGATTTAACTCTCCGAGTCTCCTAAATAGTCCCATATTAGAATTTACATTAGTCACGCACTTAAAAATAAACACACATGGCAAAGTGTGGATTCTTTTCTGGATAAATAAAGGTTTGCAGCTGACACGCGGTTTAAGATTAAAAATTAACATCAGTAGTCTTTTTGCGCCACAAAGACTCTCTCATATGCATTACTACCTCCCAGGACACAATATTATTTGAAAGATGGCTGTAAGCCAGTGAATAGTACACAGAGAGCAATCCCGATTCGTCCAGTGTATTTATTAAGTTAAGGATTGCGTAAAACGCCGAATTTAATTTTGCGCAGACATAATCAACGTGATTTTTAAAAGATATTGTGGAGTCAAAAATGGTTCCTAAAAATTTGGTGGTTTAAAAAAAAATTTGAAAATTTAATATTATTATTTATTTCAAAATTTTATGGTAACGGTTTTTAATAAAGAAGTTCATGTATACAGTTTTGTTAGTCACAACTGTACCATATTGATTTTAAAACCTTTTTTAAAAAATATGTTTTTTATTAGGTATTACTGTTTATATATCGCACCTTTCATATTATAGGGGCACAAATAAAAATTTTGTGAAATTGATATTAAATATCGGGTCGCGTTACTCGGAAATAAGATAGAGACACAATTATGTTTGTGCGCCCCATGAGTGGCTGTGTCTCTTTCTGTCAAGGGCATCATGCAAAGTAATTGTTTTTGTGCCTATATATCACAAAAACTCAATTTCACAAAATTTTTAATTGTGCCCCTATAATATGAAAGGTGCGATATAAGTAACATTATTTTAGTTTGTCAGTACGTTTGAAAATGTAGTTGTACTACGAAACAGCTCTCACGGCTAAAAATTCAATTAAAGTGACTATGAACAAAGTATATTTTTGTTTTATTTTATTAGTTTTGTTAGTGTTGATTATAAGATGGTTGTTTCGACACCAGACTTCCATGGCACACAATACTAATGTGATCTAAGAGCTCCTCCGGAGTATCCGCGGCCACCACCACTGTCGTGTCATCGGCGTACATTGTAACACTTCCTGTACTAATATTGTGTGGTAAATCATTGACATAGAGTAAGAACAGTAATGGTCCCAGGACAGATCCCTGCGTAGCACCGCAATTTTATTATTCTTATAAATAATATAATAGTTATAAAATTAATAAATAATATTAACTATTATTTCTTTAAATTTTATTATTATTAAACTTTTTATTAATAAGTTAATATATTAATAAATAAATAAAATTTAATGTGGCATGCGATATGTCGTCCAATGTTGCCTCAATGGAATTCCGCCTAAACAGAACCCATAATCCATGGAAATTACGTCAGTTAAGGGATCGGTTAAGCCTAAGCTGTTACCTCTAGTAAAGTGTGATCTAACTGAATGTTTAAAATTTTAAAATTAAATTAAACACAAGTAATGCTACAGGGCCAAAATATTCTACAAAAACTGTAGTACGTTACAGGTAAAACTGGCAAAACTTACCATTATGTTAAAATTCTCGATATCTTTCAGTTTTCTTTAAATTATTTTAAAGAATCATAACTTATATAAAGTTTAGTTTTTTCTAAGTTTCTAGAACATCTCTTAGGAGCCGACTTGTAAATTCTAAAACAAATTAGATTACACTTTTTAAAGCAAACATTTTAAATTAAAAAAAATAACAGAAGCATTGTTTTACAAATACAGAAGATCAAAAATATCTTGAAACTAGAAATATACCATTTAAGCTGTAGAAAATAGGTCTTTATTAAAATTACAAATAGTAAGCTTGAAGAAAATATTAAAAAAAAATACTTAGTGCAGATTCTTCTACATTTTGTTGAAGAATCTAAACTAATATCAAAATTAATCATTTCGGGGTGCATAGTGGACACTTCATAAGTTTTCCTATAGGGTTGAAGAGTTACCCAGGCAGCAAGCTGACGTCATTATGACGTAATTTTTTACGTTATCAGACCAAAATTATGACGTCATTTTAACGTCATTTTACCGACGTGTTTTTGACGTCATTAAAGTGACGTCTTTTCGTCGTTATTTTTTTGTCATACTAGCGCATAAAAATCTTATGACGTCATGTTTAGAAAACCCACCAGAAAAATTTTGTGACATATCATATGACAGAAAAATAAGACTAATAATTTTAAAAACTCGCACTACCGATAGATGGCGGAATAGACAATAAACTACTACGTTTATTTAACATCTTCGCTGCTTATAGGAATTTTTGGAGCTTGTTGTTGTCGCCTACACCGTACTGATGAGAACCAAATTAGCTCGAAAACGGTCTGTGGTTGGTGATCTTAATTAGGTCTGAAAGAGATACCTTTGGCTAGTTTAAAAATCTGCATCACCGGGTTGGACAGTGTCCCGAGAGATGAGATCTTGGAGTGCAAGGAAATTACAAGCAGTAAAGACATTTTCCTATTTCAATTTTGTTGAATGATTTCGAATGCTTGTTAAGAATACTTTCTAGTTAAGTTCTAATAATTTTGGTTGTCATCACGTGACCTAACACATCCATCCAACACCGTCTATATGAAAATCCTATCAACTATCAGGTATGTTTAGAAATATAATTTCACTAAATAAAATATCATTTAAGCTTTTAAAAAAAACTATATGCGTTAATTTTTCGTCACGTCATTAACGGGAAATCTTTTGTCTGTGACTTAGGGGGTCATTTTAACGTCATTTTGTCGTCATCTTATGACGTCTTTACTGACCAAATATGACCAAAAAGAGACGTCAATAAGACGTCAGCTAGCTGCTTGGGTACTTAAGCTAGAAAAATAATTTGAACTAGTACTCTCTGGAAGGGATCTAATTATTTTTGAGCCAAAGCAATCCTCTAGAATATTCTTTATTTGCTGAGCAGTAAAAACTCGTCTTAAGGTACGTGTCCACTAGCGATGCGCGGGCGGGACATTTTTCCAATACGTAAATCCCCTGCCGGATGCTCCAATGTGACGCGCCTGTAATGGACGCACTCTGATTTATTTACGCGTACCGTTATTTGTCGTTTGCTAGCCATTATTTGTTTTACCATCACTCATAATTTATTGTATCTACTCCTCCATATCAAATTTATTAATATATGTGCATTTACTAAAAACACACTAAACATTGAAAATACGGAAACATCAAAAGGAGAACTGAAAATGCTACTTTAAATTCTTTGCAGGCCGATACGATCTAACAACAAGTGAGAATTTGACAACTAACAGTAGTCAGCGGATTGGATAGTGGAGGGATAGCTACAAGGATGTTATTAATTGATGGTCCGCTGATGAGCTTAGCAAAAGGCTAAAATATTTTTATTTTATTTGAAAGATCAAATAATTACAATCATGATTTAAAAATAATATAGGCGAAATGTCTTCCACAATTTTGTTGACAATAGCAAACTCGATCTGTCCAATTTAGCATGACGTTTTCACACATTTGGAACGGTATCTTAATAACATTTCTAATGTTGGTTTTTAAATCATCTAGTCAGTGCCGCATTATCCATTAGGCTGACTGGGCTACAGCCTAGGGCGCCATAAAAAAATAGGCGCCAGACAGGGGAGTTTTCAAAAAGTTTAGGTCGGGTGGGGATTTTGGTGACTAATTTCTCTGTGAATAAGGTGCTTTGGAATGAAATGGGCGCGAAAAGGATCAAATGACCTTTTTTTGTCATCAAATTTTATTTCGGGTGGTGAAGTAAAGGCGCCTGGCACTCAAATAGACGCTACGGAGGAGGAAAGGACCTTTTTTTGGTCTTCAAAAATTTTTTGGAGGAAAATAGGCGCTCCGCGAATTCTAGCCTAGGGTGCCTCAAAGAGTTAATACGGCCCTGTCTATAGTTCTTGGATTGTTAGCACACGGAAGTATAAAGGGTGTCCAAGAATATGTGGGCAATCTCTCGGATTTAAATATAACACGTGAAAATAATGTGACAAGTTCCAATAATTTATTTTTCCAAAAATTTTGAGAAGCAAAAAAAAGGTCACTTTTCTTTCTTTACTTTAACTTGTTCTAGATGGCGATGAATAATAAAAAAAGCTCCTTGTAGGTCGGTTCATTTCGCTTCCACGCGACGCACGTTTTACAGGTTAGCATAGCAAGTCGTACGGTACTTATGTATTGTAATATATTGTAATAATTTAATGAAAAAACATTTTAAGGCTATCTGTAAGATAGAACTATTTCAGTCGCGGTCTCACGATATAAGTCTGTGCACCCACAAAGTCTATTGATCCTTTCAAATTTGCAGATAGACCTAAAAATAATTTCAACAACATTTAAAAAATAAAACAAAAGGGTATCAATATTTTGGTGATAATCGGTCACCATTCTTAAGATATGTACATACACAAAACAAAATTAAATCCATATAAACCGTTAATAGATAGTAAATAAAATTGAAATAATTTTATTGTATTTTTTAAAATATTTTATTATGTATTCTAGAACAGAAATTAAAATCGCTACAGGAGTGCAATTAAAGGAAGGCTAGGAAGGGCTAAGCTCCCCCAAGACCACGATTAGCCCTCCCAAAAATAATCAAGCATTTAAAATACAGGGTATCTTTAAAGAGTCTTTACAAAATGTAACCACACATTCTTCTATCTAATTTAGTCGAAAAGTATATCGTGCAAGAGGGTGTTTGTCTTATTTTAGTTACTTTTAAATATATTTTTAATTTTAAAAAGTTTTTCATAAAATTCGGTATAGGGGGTTTTCCAGAGCGGTAAACATAAATGTGTAAGGAGCCACCTGCAGTTCTTCGCTTATGTTCAAAATGCAATAACTTTTTTATACCCTTGTATATTATAGCCTAAGTAAAGCATTTTTATTCCATTTATATTTTCTAAACAAAAGGGTATACAATACCTAGTAAATATCGCTACGAGCAACCATTTTTAAGATATTCAAAAATGAATTTTTATTCCACATAAAAAAATTCTTTTGTATTTTTTCACGCTTTATCTAGGCCTCCCGGATTTTTATAAAAGTTGTGTACAAAATGCTATGACAAATTGCTTGCCACAAAAGACAACGATAACTCATTTTACCTCAGTTGAAAAGTTGATCCTTTGCGAAATATAGGGTGTCAAAGGAAAAAAATGAAATAGAATCTTCAAAACCCTGTATAGTCTTAGGGATTAACTTTTTAACTAAGACAAATTGCATTAGTTTGTTGTATTTTGACCCACTGAATTCGTGGTAGCATTTTTTACAGACCATTTGGACACTACCAGGTGGCCTAGATAAAGCATAAAGGAATGCAATGAAAAACTTTTGTAAGGAATAACACGTTTAGTCTTGAATTTTTCTAAAACTGTTAATCGTATCGATGTTTAGTATGAATACCTTTTTTGTGCAAAACATATAAGAGAATATGTTGTTTTTACTAGAATCCTAATATACCAGGACAAAAAAAAGTTATGACATTTTAAAAATTAGCAAAAGAGTACAAGTAGCGCCCTCTACATTTTAAAACAAAAATGTAAACAGTTTCTGATTCATTGCCTTCAAAAAACCTCTAAACCTGAATTTTATACAAAAAGTTTAAATACGGAAGAATTAAAAAAATGTGATTTTTTTTTATATTAAACGGTTTTATTACAATTAAAATGATAAAGGTTATGTACTAAAAGCTAAAAAATAATTTAATTAATCCTAGATATCAGATCGTACCAATCTTCTCCTCAATCTGGGGTATTGATTAGACAAATAATAAAATCGTTAGGCTTAACGTATACAGAGTATATATACATATATATATATATATATATATATATATATATATTGTGACGTTAGCGAATTTTGGAATAACATATATGGGCTCACTTTACGTCACTGGGCAAATGTACCATATGGAACTATCTTCTTGGGACCATGAGACCGGTGGACCATCACAACTAACTTTGCATTAAAAACCAACTTAACTTATTGAACTAATTAAATTGAGTACGGGCATATCCCTAGGGATAGCCCGTACGGGGCTTAACTCAAACTTTAACTCTTTACTTGACTTTACTAACTCTTTCTTATCTAATAAACAATCAATCAATCAATCCGTCTTAAAATTTTGTTCTCTTTAAATATTAAATTTTTCAGTATTTGTTTTGCATTTCTAGGCTACTCGCTTGTTTAATGTTTTTGTTTTATTATTATAAGAGTAACCTAGAAAATTGTTTGATTCATACTTTTTAAACCTTGACACTTCACGTATTGTTTTATGTACCAAATTTCCCAATGTTAAGTAACCCAATTATATTTAAATATCCCAAAAATGTATATTTTTAAAATTCCCAAAATGTATACTTTTTTATACTAGGTGTTCACATATGCCCCTTCCCTGAAAGCGTTGGACCCACAACGCTATTAGAAATGAGCCAAATTTACTTTAACCCCTTTAAAAAAAATTAGCAATATTACCAAAATCGATAGTTCCATATAGCTTACAAATATTTAAAAATCTAACAATATTTTACCTATTATGTAAATTACCGTAAATAACCTTAACCTTTCGAAGTTTTTAAAAATACGAAAAAAGTTTTATCTAAAATTTTTTCAATAAATGTAAACAAAAAAAATGAACAAATAGCCCTTAATCCAAAAAATAATTAATTAACTTGACTTTTTTCTAAAAAATAAAAGATTTGTCATTGATTATAAGAAAAAAGTTAAATTTTTTTCATTGTTAACTGAATAATTTCTAAATTTGGGATTTTCTCCAAGTAGTTTTATTTAAATATAGTTGTAACGGTTAAGATTATTTTTAGAGAAAAGTGGCCTAAATTCTATACCCCCTATATAAAACACTTTAAATACATAGTATTATTACTCATTAACTTTATTACATAATATGTGCTAAACAAAACATCTAATTTGGTAAATAAAAAATGTTTATTTGAAACTAGCAAGCTCTGCATTATTAGAAATGCACTTGACCTTTTCAGCATATTGTATATCATCAAAGCAATGACCTTTTCATAAATTAATATTAAATATACGGTGGGTTAAAAAAGAGTTATTATCAAATTTTACTTTTAGGCTACTTTTCTCTGCATATTAAATCATTATTTTTATCAATATTATACTTTTTCTAATAAGTAAACAACAAAAAAAATACCTTTAATTAAAAAACATTACAGATTTACCTAAACACTATACAAATACCATAATATTCTAGATTGTCCATCTTTTTTTGAATTGTACTGTGTTCACCTTGCCTCCCTGTCCATGTTCTTGATGGTGCGTTCCATTGGCCTTTTGTCCCGTACTTCTCCACGTACCATTGTCTGCCTTTCATTCCCATTTTCTTCTTCTACATCAGGTTACTGCAGCCGCGTGCCAATTTACCCATATCCTGAGCTTTCTCAGGGCCGCTTAACTGTCTTGTACCCCACCATTCAAGACCATAGTTCAGAGCTCTTCCCCATACTAGAGCTGCGGCTTCCAGTGCTAATGCAGCCTCATGCTGCTTCTGAATTCCGTCTTCACGACGTACCATACAACTTCGACACAAATAAATATATTTCCATATTTTTCTTTATCACCTCTGGCTAACTCCATTTAGCCAAACTGAAGATATACCTTATCTTCCTTTTCTTGTAGCTACGCTGCTACCTCCTTGCAGCTACGCTACGCAACATATTTTTTCCCCATCTTCGTCACTTCACACACATTTCTTCTCCGGGGAACGGGACGCCTTTACCATATATATGGTATTTTCTTCCACAAATAAACTGAGGGTAGGAAGGGCGTACCATAAGCGACTTTTCCTATCGCTTCACAAAGGGCACTGGAACTGGGGCGGGCACAGCTTACCATAACCGACGTTTCACAAAGGTCACTGGGAACGGGGGCGCCTCCACCATATGTGACGTTGACATTTTGAAATATACATCACTTGACGTCACTGGGCAATGTACCATATGGAACTATCTTCTTGGGACCATGAGACCGGTGGACCATCACAACTAACTTTGCATTAAAAACCAACTTAACTTATTGAACTAATTAAATTGAGTACGGGCATATCCCTAGGGATAGCCCGTACGGGGCTTAACTTTAACTTTAACTTTACTTCACTAACTGCTTGTTATCTGATAAACAATCAATCAATCAATCCGTCTTAAAATTTTGTTCTCTTTAAATATTAAATTTTTCAGTATTTGTTTTGCATTTCTAGGCTACTCGCTTGTTTAATGTTTTTGTTTTATTATTATAAGAGTAACCTAGAAAATTGTTTGATTCATACTTTTAAACCTTGACACTTCACGTATTGTTTTATGTACCAAATTTCCCAATGTTAAGTAACCCAATTATATTTAAATATCCCAAAAATGTATATTTTTAAAATTCCCAAAATGTATACTTTTTTATACTAGGTGTTCACAATATATATATATATATATATATATATGAGAAATTTTACGTGCCCAACGAATTTATTATTTGTCTGATCATTACCTCAGATTGAGGAGAAGATTGGTACAATCTGATAGCTAGCATTTTATAAATAATTTTTTTGCTTTTAGTACATAACCTCTACCATTATAATTGTAATAAAACCGTTTAACATAAAAAAAAATTACATAATTTATTTTCAAGTTTTTGGATTTATCCTTAGTTAATACTTTTCATTCTATTGTGTTCATTTAATGCCTTACTATAACTAACCAGAACTAACCAACGATTAATTTTAGAAGTAGTTGGGGCAAAAATAGGTAGTCCGCCATTTTGTGGCGACGGCCATTTTGGATTTTAATTTTTCATAGTTATCTATTCTACCAATTAAGCCCTTTCATTTGATATCCATATTGAGGAAGTTGTGGGAAAAATATGTTATCCGCCATTTTGTGGTGACGACCATCTTAGATTTTAAATTTTTTATAGTAAGTTCTATTTTACCAATCAAGCCCTTTCATTTGATACCCATATTGAGGTAGTAGTGGAAAAAATATGTAATCCGCCATTTTGTTTCGGCGGCCATCTTGGATTTTAATTTTTTTAGTAAGTTCTATTCTACCAATCAAGCCCTTTTATTTGATGCCCATACTGAGGTAGTTGTAAAAAAATGTAATCCGCCCTTTGTGGCGGTGGCCACCTTGGATTTTAATTTTTTCATAGTGGGTTCTATTCTGCCAATCAAGCCCTTTAATTTGATACCCACATTGAGGTTGTAGTAAAGTAATATGTAATCCGCCATTTTGTATCGGCGGCGACGTTGGATTTATAATCATAAAAAATATGTTATATTGTATTGTCATCAAGATTAAGGAATTGTACCAAATTTCAGGTCGATCGGTCGTCAGGAAAGAGGTCAAATTTTAATTACTAGATTTGACCCAAATAATTCCAAATAACAAATAAACAGGTCAAGTTAAGTAAAACCGTTTAATAAAATGGAAAGTTTCACACCCAGTCAGCGTCAGCGTCGAGTGGCTGATTTAAAAAGCAAGTTCTTTTAGGCCTCCGGCACCATAACCAGTGTCAGCGTCAAGCGGCTAATTTAAATAAACAAGTTCTTTTATTCTCGCATAAATATCGAACACAACGCTCTCAAATTTTCTGCTCAACGCTGGCCTAAAAATAAAAACTTACTATTATTTAGGTTTTAAAATTCACCATTTTTCTGTTTTTTTTTTTGATATTCTGAAAATCTGAAAAACTTTGACATTAAATGTCAAAACATGTTTGTTTGGTTATAGTGTCATAGTGACATAGATAACTGGTTGCTGGTGTATTGATTGTTTATTTTACAAAAAGGTGAATAGTTAGTTAATTTTTAGTCTTCCTGAAGATACTTCACTATCAAGCAAAGGTAACCAAGTGTTATTTAAATTAACTGAAATTGATGCTACAGAATTATCTTTATTTAATAATATATACGCACTTTCTTTGATTTTGCGTTTTTTAGAACAAGTTTCCTTTGCTAAAATGCTCGAAGCATCCCAGTTTATTCTATGATTGTTATCAAATGCGTGTTGGCAGATTTTTGATTTATGAAATTCTGTGTTTTTAATGTATGATCTGTGTTCTTTTATGCGTTTGGCTAATGGTCGATTTTTAATTATCTTTTTACTTGTTTAATATTTTTTGGTTTTTAGTACTTTCAATTTTATTTTGGCGTGTACCCAAATAAATACCATCTATTAAATGAATCCGCCAAACTACAGAACATACTTTTTTTATTTTTGGTTTTGTATTTTTATTTTTTCTAAAAGATTAGAAGAGTTTTTATTTTTCTGTGATTATTAATATTCTCACACACGATGGTAAATACCAAAAAAATTAAATCCATACTTTTTTACATATACAGGGTGTCTTCAAAGGTCTGTACAAAATGCTACCACAAATTCCTTGCTCAAAATTACAACAATCTTAGGCAATTTACCTTAGGTAAAAAGTTAAAAGTTTATTTGATACAGGGTTTTAAGGTATAAGAATACAATGAAAGCTTTAACAGCCTGTATTTCGCATTTAATTACTTTTTTAACTAAGGTAGATTTCATTACGTCATTGTATTTTTACCGAAGAATGTTGTAGTAGCATTTTGTATAGACTGCCGGATTGCTGGTAGCTATATTTACCCGCCCATGTAACATTTTTTGCCGGCCATGTACATTTAATTTACTGGCATTGCCAACACCTTTTAATGGCAAGGCACTGGGAAAAAGGTATTAAAAAGACACAAAAGTGGACAATTGGCCGTTATTGGGCCATGTATTGCAGATAATGATGTGATGGCCTCCGTCATTAATAAGTTATGATAAAAAAATACGTTTAGGATGATGGCATCCATCATTAATAGGTTATGCCAAAAGAATGCGTTTAGGATGATGGCATGTATCATTAATAAGTTATTGGCAAAAAAATAACAAAAGACATGAAAGTGGGCAATTGACCGTTATTGGGCCACGTGTTGCAGATATTGTGATGGCATCCATCATTTATAAGTTATGATAAAAAAATGCGTTTAGAATAATGGCATTTATCATTAAATAAGTTTTATAAGTTGAATGTCCCAAAAGTTAAAGACCATATTTAGAATTTTGTAATCGAAAAAAACGAGGAAAAAAAGCAGGAAAAGTTTTTCATTAAAAAATTCCATAATATAAATTTTAATACCGTAACAATAAACTATAAAAATAAAAGATATGTAATAAAATTAAAAAAAAAAGACAGTAAATAAAAAAAAAACACTTTAAAATGGTAAGTATTCAATTTTTAAATCAAAAACATAGGGAGAAATATTTTTAAGGAGTTAAATGTCAAAAAAACAACATTATTAAATATAGATAATATGTTTTATTAACACATCTTTAAAACTTTTAATAAGGTAACTCCCTTATTTTGATAAATTATTTTTAAGTAACTACAAACTTCAAAGGTTTTAAACAGAAATATTTACAGCTCCTAACAGTCTACTTGAATAATTCGCCTTCTCGACTAGCCATCACTAATCAATTACACAACACACACTAATTAGGTAATGAATACACTTAATTATGTCTATTGAAAAACTTTTTTTTAAAGAAACTAAAAAGCTAGAAAATCACGTAGAAAACAAAGAGGATCTTTCGGAAAACGATTGCACAAAGCGGTTTTCTTCATCTGTCAAAATTGTCCAATCTTGTATTTCGGCTAAGAGGGAAATTTGAATTTCTCACTTTCGGTCGAAATTAACCTAGCTATTTTACCATCATTTTATTTTTATTCTCTCAAAAATACATAATAAACAATTTGTTTCCTTAATTTTTTTGCATGATTTGTAACAATAAAATGTTATAAAACGGCCATTTCCTTTAAATTATGTAAAAAAACATAAAATAATGTTGTTTAGCTGCCATTATAAATAAAATAGATCAAAAAATTTCTCTGATGTTAGTTAAATGCCAATGGTATTAATATGGTTTGAAAAGTATAAATATGCGTTAAAGGTTTGCCTCTAAAAATCCAATATTTATTTGCCTGCAACAAAAGGCATGCTTTATTTAATCAGGATTGGTATGCCGCCATTTTTCTATGCTTGCCGGAATACGCCAGGGTTACGTTCATAAATCATTACAAAGCTCACATTTCTTACATTTCTGTTACAGAGGTCGTTCCTAAATGTATTATTTATTACACTGCTTTCTGTCTTACAGCGTTCAAAAATAGTCTGGGAATGTAACTCTCTGTATTACATTCTTTACCGTGCTTACGAGCGCGGTAACAATTTACCGATTTTGCGCATTTCATATTTGTCTCTTAAAAGAATGGGAAACAAACGAAATTTTTCTAATTTTTAGATTTTAAAAACAAACAAAAAATATTTTGCTGATGCTACTATGGTTGTCAGAACAACTTTCCTCATTTTTAGGCTCTTTTTATTTAGGTACTTATTTTTTCCAAACTTCCAACTTTTTAAATTTAAAATTAGAATATTTTTATACAAACACAAACGTACAGGTTTTTTAAAAATTTATTGCATAAATAAGTTTTGATTTGTTTATAAATTGATTTTTGGTATATTAAAATTTTAATTTATATTAGATTTTAAATAAATAAATAAACATCTTTAATTACGTTTCATTCCCTGAGTAGCGTTCAAAAATTGCTTTTACAATGTAATACATTTCAAATGTCATTTTGATTCCATTACAGAGTACATTTTATTTATGAACGCACTCTTGCATGTAAAATTTATTGGCAATTGAGTGTTTATTTAGGGTTGACTTTTTAATGCCTATTACATGTTGGCATAATATTACCACCAATCGCCAATGCTTTACCATCAATGCCAATATGAAAAATGTATATTGCCGGCAAATAGTGTTTGCTGGGCGGTTTATCTTCTTTTGTCCTCTTGTTAACCCCATCCCTGGACAGTCTGTATATCATGTTTACCACAATGCGCCTTTTGTTTTAGGTTCTTTCGAACGTGGAACTTATAATAGCTTTCAGAATAACTGTACAGTTAAAAAAATGTTAAAATAGAGTTAAAGTTACAAAAATGTGTGAAAGTACGAACGCTGTAAGTTCAACACAGCTAAGTCATCAACAACCAAATGTTTGCATACAACAAAACCGACTTGCCATGCATTTTTTACCAAAGGCATCGGTTAATTGTAACTGGCGGCTAGCGACACCAATTCCACTTTGGCTCCGAGGCTTCCGCACGCGCCTTGTGTCAAATATCTAGTTTTTTTTCAACGATTTAAATTTTATTTTAATTAGTTAATTTTACGATGTTTGTGATTAATTCGATTGTTTAAATTATTGCGTTGTTTCATTTTAAGATTATTGTTTTTAAAAAGGGTTAAATTTTTATATACCCGATTCTATTTATGAATGACAGAAAGAATTCAAAGAGGATGTATAGTGTGTATTAGTCTAAGGTTTAATTAAGAAAAAAGATTTAACTAACCAGAAGTAACTATGACCTCCCACCTATATAATCTGTCCTCGGTACAAAAATATTCGAGTAATATTAAGTAACAAAACACCGAAAATCGTAGACACAGTTATAGGTGGGGGTCATGGTTAGTTCTGGTTAGTTAAATCTTTTATTTTTATTCCTTAATCAAACCTGAGACGAACCACACACATACGTTATTAACCCATTTAAAAATTGTGTCAATTCTTTCTTATAAAATTTATAAATAGAATCAGACCGTGCAGGTATAAAAAAATAAAAACACGGTCGGACCGTCCAAGACTCACTTTGAAGAAAAAAATTACGCAAAAATTGCCATGTGATTTCGAGGTTAGAAAAACTTTACGTTTGGCGCATGCGGAAGCCTCGGAGCCAAAGTGGAGTTGGTGTCGCTAGCCGCCAGTTTAATTGTAGCCCAAATTGTAGATATGGGGTTTTCTGTAGTCCATGAGACATGTGTGTGGGCATTTTGCTGCTATCAAAGTATGACGTAGCGGTGTAACTAACAGCGTTTGAACTCTACAAATTTTTGCTTTAATAAATAAAAATGTATTACCTTTTTTTTAAAACATTGTTTTTTGTTGTGCGCCTCCTGGTAGGGTCGAACTTTGAATATGATTTTAGGGGTCGTACGCTCAATATGACTATGGAATCTCTGTGCTAGCTCCAGAGAACAACTCAGCAAAAGATCTTTGTTGTGGCTTTTAAAGGAGACAATATGGAACACGCTTATTTTTTTTATTTCATAAATATATTTATTTATGCTAAAAACAATGTATCCAAAATTTTAAAATTTTTACTATTTATTATTATCTTAATATAAGCAATTAAAATTTTCCGCGCCAAATAAACATTTCAAATCAGTCTCTAAGCATGCCAACTGCTCGTGACGTCATATGGCTGCATTCTGCATTTTGCTGTTTACGGCAATGCTTGTGTTTTATGTTGTTAGTGTATTTAAATTATTTGTCAAATTGTGTGTTTTTTGTGTCAGTTTCTTTTGATTAATTTTACATAGCTGAGTTATTGTTATCACAATGGATGAATTATCGAACTATTTTAGGTATTGTTTGGTACCACAATGTACAGGGTTATTTATTTTAAAGTAAACAGAGCCTTATTTTTAAACTTCCCTGTACTTTTTTAAGAAACGAATATAGCCATTTTGTGAAATTTTTTCCGTAGCTGCTTATTAATCTGATGCAATCGTTTAAAAACTGCATGATACAATAGGGATAGTTTCACCTGACTGCCACAGGTAACAGGGGCTTTCCGTTTATTGTTTTTTTGATGCTTGGTTCAGAATATATATATATATATATATATATATATATATATATATATATATATATATATATATATATAGCATATACATAGCCATCCCGCTACAATTGATGCTCGTATTTACTGAATGCGATTTCAGTAGGGCATCAACGGCAGGATTTAATATCCTACCGCTGGACGAAACTTGTCTAATAAGAGGACGCTGGTTTCCTATGCTATTCACCACGACTCGATACAGCCTCACTGAGGAGTCCTGTAAGGCAGGCGAAACCGGTCTGGGGAGAGAGTCGTGGTGGATAGCATAGAAAAGCAGGACGTTTTCTTTTAACTGTCTTTAAAGGGAATGAAATATTTTGTATATATATATATATATATATATATATATATATATATATATATATATATATATATATATATATATATATATATATATATATATATATATATATATATATAATATAATATAGTTTAAATCCATTTATATAAAAATATACGGGGTATTCTATTTAAAAATACGTCACCTGTGCTGTAACTCTTTGTTTCGAATGTTTTCAAATTTAATTTTATTAAATTCTACAGAAATAGCTATATTCGTTTTTTAAAGAGTACAGGAAAGTTCAAAAATAAGACCATGTCTACTTTAAAATAAATAACCCTGTACAAGTACAACTTTTCGGACACCGAATAAAATATTCATTCGATTACCGGCGAACATATTATATATCGCCAAAAGAAGTGACTGTACTTTGGGTACTTTATATTAATAATAAATACATCAGTCTGTAACTCCGTTTACTAACTTTTTAAACAAAGGAATGCATTTTTTTGTTAAGGTGTTTTCCTCAATTTATAGTGCCTAAAGTATAGTAGTGGGCCAAAAAAAACATTGTAACTTTTCTTCCCTTATTTATCTAATCAGAAAAAGAAAAATGTGCTTCCAGAAGCTAAATTTACAGAATTAGTTTTATAGTTTTATTTTTGTATGAGCTGATTTTGCATGTGTCTACTTTTTATGCCACATTAATTATACTAACATTTTAACCTTTGCCCCACGTACTTCTCTGAGGAATCCATATTTACCTTGTTACTATGAATACCAGGTATTTCTCACAGGTGGTTCTCCTCTATAATTTTTTTACCTTTTTCGATAGACAAATGATATTTGGTATATCGTTATTTGAAATAATTTTGGATTAGTTAATTTAATAATTTGTTTTTATTACTTTCGACTTAACCGGAAATAACTGCTACTTTCAAATTTTAAATGGCACCACAAGTATATTTTATATTATTTCAATAGAATATGACATTCTAAATACAATGACACCTCACATGTCATTTTTGACACTTTTACTTTTAAAAATTTAAATTTTTAAATTTTAATCTAAAGTCTATTTAAGATACAAATGCAAATGAAATTAACAAATTTATGTAGTGTGCACGTGGACTCTGAAATAGGCAGGGATGCACTAAAATATTGGTTCGAAGCAAATATACTTTCTGAATAACGGTGTGATTTTTTCTTTCAACTACGACATCTAAGTCGTAGTCGTACCCTATAGTCTGGTAAATTTAGATATTGACCCTTGCAAAAATTCCACGAAAGCTGAAAGTTTGCACACATATTAAGGACACCATTGTTATGAAATTGTAAAATGTCCCCATCGATCAAACAATAAACTCACCAAAAAGTAGTAAGTAAAACATTTCAGAAAAATGTAACCTCAGTTAATTGCCAATACAAAACACCAAAAATGTTTCGTAATTGATAAAAGTTATTAACTGCATGTTATTTAAAATATTTTTTAAATGATGTATGCAGTTTAAAATAAATAATTTCTTAACAGAAGAAAGTATTTTGTTATTGGCGAAAATGGTAACATTGTTATTGAATATTTATAAACATATTTATTTCCACATTGAAGCCATGTAATTTTTTTCCTTTATATAGCTTAACTGACTTTAAAGATAAAATTTAAAGTACGACCTTAAAACATACCGTAAAGATAATCAGCAAGTAAAAAAAGTATACGCTATGTTTTAAAAAATTACAAAAAAATGGTAGTTAAATTTAAAGTCTATATTTAATAGAGCTTATAGTTAGAAGAGTAAAAATTTTCTTGGATATAAATGCATATTAAACGTATTATACATCCAGAATTATTTTTAATGAATTTTTTTAACTTATTGCCTGTTATTTGTTTGGTTGGTCCTAAATATTAATAAGAATTTTATAATTCTTGTTTTATTTCACTACCAGTAAAAATTGTTCCATGTTTCTTACCTTTGGGTTTTTCTTATAATTTTCTAATAACTATACTTTATATCTTTCTATCTCTATACTTTTCTAATAACTACTACTGAGGTGATTACTATTATAAACATGTGTCTTATTTTAAGCGACACCCATATGCAAGTACTAAAACCTTCGTTTTTAAGCTCCAAGAGTTATATCAATAATATTTTTTGTTTTGTGAAAATTAGTAGAAAATTGAAAAATCTATTTTTGCTTATGTCTGTTATATAAATGACCAGTTTCTCATACATACAGTCAATGGTACAAATAATTACTTTAAACTTATATAATAACTATTTATTGTAAATTAACTACATTTGTATAAAAATTTTGTAATTTAAATATTCCGTGTATTTTTGTTTTTTTATATTTTTTTCTACATAGATTAATTTGTAACTTAATATAAATTATAAATAGTGGTTACTGTTTTGGGACATTGGTCCTGTTTGTAACTTAAAGAAAATAAATAAATAAATAAACAAATAAATAAATAAATAAATAAATAAATAAATAAATAAATAAATAAATAAATAAATAAATAAATAAATAAATAAATAAATAAATAAATAAATAAATAAATAAATAAATAAATAAATAAATAAATAAATAAATAAATAAATAAATAAATAAATAAATAAATAAATAAATAAATAAATAAATAAATAAATAAGTAAATAAATAAATAAATAAAGGAAGGGCTGCTATGAAAACCTGGTCGAAAGCTCTGGATATATCAAGAGCAACGATATGGGATTCATCTAGAAGATCAAGTTTCAGTTGTGTGATACGAAGAAAAGAATATCTGCTGTAGATCTCTTGTGACAAAATCCATATTGCCTGTTTTGCAAAATTTTGTGTTTTTTAAGTACTTAAAGATTTGTGAAATAATGAATTTACTTTACAAAGAACTAAAAGATCCCAAATGGGTCTATAGTTCGATGAAAAAATTTTAGATTCTCTCTTGTAAATAGCTTGAGCCCGTGCAGCTTTTAAGCTTTCCGGAGAAATACCCGTGTCATAAGAAATTCAAAAGAGCCGAGTCAAAATAGGTGTAAGTTCTGGAGCACATTTTTTAAAACAACTGCTGGTATACCATTTAGACCAGACAATTTATTTGTGGTAAGATAAGATATCGGACATTTTATAAAGAACTGAGGCAATAGTTGGAATAGGATGATTTGCGGAAAGGACAAGGGTGGAATTGGCAGCAAATTGTTTAGCAAATAGTTTGGCCTTTCCTTTAGGGGTAGAAATAATTTCTAATTATGATTTAGAAAATCAGGGTTTGTGAGTTAGGGGTTTAGAGTTCTTTTGGTGTAATGTTTCAATGCGCAATTGATGAACAGATGCTTTATAAAGTCCGGTGTTGGAGGTAAGAAAGAGATTAAGGGGTTTGAACTATAACTAGGTACTCTAGAAAAGTAGGTGGGTTTGATAATGGGGTTGGTAAAAGAGTTAATGACTGCGAAGATTTCGGCTGCTCTGACCTGTGTGCCAGTTTTTAAAAAGTCTAGCCAGTCCTTATTGTGGACATTAAAATCGGCAAGTACGATTTTTTCGGCCGATGGAAACTGAGAACTGATACTATTGATCTTTGTTGAAAGGAAGTCAAAAAAATCGACATAGGAATTATTAGATGGGGACCGGTACAAACAGCAGATATATTTGGTAGAAGACCTAAGGGAAAGTTTGAGCCGAAGAATATCGGGTCTACCCGACTTCAGATTAGAAAGACGAGCAAAAGCCAGATCGTTGTGAACGTAAGTGCATATACTGCCATGAAGACGAAAAGGAAATAAGTTCATAGCCTGGGAAAAGAAGGTTGAAGTTGTAGAACTTTTGGGTCTTCGTTTGAAAAAATATGTGGGGCTTAGATGACTGAAGGTAATGGTGAACGTAGTTTAGATTGGTTTTGAGCCCACATATATTTTCAAAAGAGATTAAACTTCTCGAAGATGGCCTCCCAGCTGCACGCCTTGACCATACATAGGGTATTTTACCTTCGGAACATTTTACTTTCGGGTGTGCCGTCATTATTTTGGGAAAGAACAAAAATAAAAAAATAAATAAAAGAAAGAAAAGCTAAGTTACCTACTCAGAACGTTCGTTAAGACTTCACGGTTCTTTAAAGGGTGGGTAGGGTGGTACCAACTTGGGCGAGAAAAGCTCCTCTACTACCTGCGATCTCTCTTTACCAGTCTTTAGTTTTTCAACAGGGCACTAATGTAATAAAAAAGGTTTAATAATTAAAGTTTTCCAATAAATTTTAAAAATAAACTTTAAATAATCAGATATTTTATTTCATTTAAACGTAGAAAAGAAAAGAGATTGTGCATTCTAAACATGATTTAATTTAAGTATATATATATGCCACGGCGTAGATCCGTTTTTAAAATTGGTAATCTAACAAATTAAATTTATAAAAGAATGATAAGTCTTATCCATTAATACATAAATTACAGAAAAAATTATTTCGCACAGTGATAACAGGAAATTAACATAATTGCAAATAGTATTAGCAGCAAGTTATTCATGTGCAAAATAACTGTAAACCTATAAATTAAAACAAGTTATCTACTTTATTTTTAAAATTTATTTATACAAAAAAATGATGTAATCGCAAAATATATTTTAACATTTGTCAGTGCTGCGGAATTTACGACGATCATTTTACATTTCTTATTATTAACTTTTCTTACCATTTTTTCAATAAAAAGAATAAGGATCACAAGGTTACCAAAAAAAAAGATTTATTACCGCCAAAAGTTCACGAGCAAGAAAAAAGGTCCTTACTTTTAAAAAACAAACAACGTGCAGGATACACGATTACATTCATATTTATGATTTGACCAGTAAATTTAATTTGGATATTTTCTTGGTCCGGGGATTATCTCCGGCTGTATCTGGTTTTTAAAATATTTTGAAAATGAAAATGTGCATTTAGACGAAGTGCTACTTTATTTTTGTTTTTCATTATTTTTAGAATATGTAAAAACCCTATTGGGACAACTTTTTAAGACACATGGATTAATGCATTTAGATTTTAGTTTTAGCGTTTCGATTTTAAGATACCATCATTAACTTTTGTTTTTCTTATGGCGGCTATTTTGTTTTTGAGCACTATTTTAAAAACTGTTTTTCTATTAAAAATAATGAATACCACATTATATAAATATTTTATATTTAGTTCAAAAAACGTAAATATATATTTTTGGCCCGAGTTAGCCATGAGTGCAATTGCCATTCAATTCCTAAAAAGAAATCTTGTTAAAACAATCAATGCAAGAGTTTCCTTAGTTTTATAATCCTATGTACCCAAACAATATCAAGCTGCAAACTTTTTCTTAAAAATAGGTGTATGTGCGTATTTTTAACAAATAAAAACCAGATTTATCGTCTTTCAATTCAAGCACACAAAATAATTATAAAATAGCTAACAAAATAAAGTTAGCATGAATAATGCTCAACTCCTTGTTTTTGCTAAATTTATTTTGTTATCCATTTTCTAACTAGAGTCACGTTGAAAAAACTTTAACAAAGCTTAACTCTCTAATTGCATTGGTCGATTTTTTTTACCTTTTGTATGCAAGTATATTTGTTATAAGTGTAAAGGATATTGTTTTTATAACTATTATGTATAATTTAGATTTTCAGTTGTAGTAATAAATTGGTTTTTGTTTTTTAGGTTATTTAGGTCTGGATAATATACTACAAGAAAAATGTTTCTACGCACAAGCTCTTATTTCTAATAGTAACTTTGCAGCTCAATATGATTAATAAATATTTTAAAGCGTCGATGCACATAAACTGTTAAGGTAGACAGGTTTATAATACTTAGAAATACACTTGCATTGACTTTCCCAAAAAAGCATCTTATTAAAAATTGAATGGCAGTTGTCTGTAGAGCTCATGGTCTTTGCCAAATTGGCAAAATATCTTTTTTGACAAAAAGTATTTTTATTTGTGACATTTTTATTTTTAAATAAGTTTTTATGCATGTTTTGTTAAACTTTATAAAGAAAATGCGTTTGTTTGAAAAAAATGTGTTGCCAGGCCTGGCAACGTTAGCCAAATATGGAGTAATTTTTTTTATTTGGTATGAACTATAAAATTAAATTCTAAACATGCACTTTGGTTAAATTTTTTGCCTAATAAATTGATAAACAGCCTTTTCTGTACATTTCCTTTGTTTCTTTTAAAATTGAGTATCAGTGTTTGGTCTCTACCGTCATACCTAACATCATCGTTGGCTAGCGTTGCCATATGGTAACATCTGATTGTTTAGCCTAGTTATTCGAGACTAATAAATCTCTTTGTGTAAAACCATACAGGGTTATTCTCGGTGAGTGTCCTATTAAAAGATTTTGAAAACTACTAAAGACACATTTTTTAAATTTTGGTGTTAGGTTTAAGTTATATTAATCTTTATATGGCAAATATTTTGCGTCAATGGGACTTCCGGTTATACTGGAAGAGCATATCAATATGCTTAAAAAAAATCAATATGCTTAAAAAAAAAAAAAAAAACATCCTATATATTATTACATTTTTGGATTCTGTATAAGATTCTAAGCAAGTTTTGTGTATCATATCCTATATCTAAGTCTAAGCGTTTTTGACATATTTAAACTTATTGCTCAAAAATAACGTTTGCAGATCCAAACATATTAATGTTTTTATAAGAAACCCTTTGTTATTTAATTTGGAAATAATTTTTTATGTATTATAAGTCGTTTTAACTTTTGGAGAAGCATTTTATGCTTTATTTGTTTTCTGGGAGAATAAATGTAAACACAATAATATTTGGCTTTTCTCCAGAATAAAATTAAAAAATTTATTTAACATTTTAAGAAAATTAAAACTTTTATACATTATGAAGAACTATTCTGCTCTTACACAATATCATAAAAGTTATGATTACTTTAAAAGAAATAAATTTCTGCACTATTTTAAATGGAACACCCTATATATTTTTCTAAAAATCAATTTTACAGAAAATTTTAAAAAATACATGTACTACATGTTAAACCTAAATTAATTACCTTCTAAAAACGGCGTTCGAAAATGTCATGTTAACCGGCATTTTTATGCATTTGTTAAAAACCAAATGATGACTGAAAAGAGCTTATGCGATTTTTTACACAAATTTAATAAACTTGATATCCTATTATTGTCAAAATACAATTTTCGGTTTTACCAGTGCCACAGAAAATGACTTTCGGCAGTAAAAAACTTTGATAATTAAAATGAAAAGTACTATCCTAAAGCCCTAATTAAAACTAAACAATTAGGTTCCAATTTTTTTGTTAACTTCAATCTTCAAACCTAATAGTTTTTAAAATAATAATAGTTAAACGCTAGTATGCCTGAAAAATAGCAAAAAAATATACTTTTTAACATTTTACTATCAATAACCTAACAACTAATAGGTTTAGAGATTTAGTTTAAATCTATAGCTTAGGGTCGTGGTTTCCTTTTGAATTATGAAATTTTTTAGTGCCGTATGTCAATTTCTAAAAACAATTCTGTAGAATTGTTTTTTAGAAAAATATATACGGTATTTCATTTAAAATAGCAAAGTTTAGAGCACTTTCGGTAAAACTGGATGTTCTACATAAAATCTAAAACATCAAAAATCTGCATCCTATCCAACTATACATTCGACCATAATTTCAAAATTGTATAACACTTCTCAAGAAAATTACAGGCTTGCTAGTAATTTCGTGCGCACCCGGTATAGTTTTAACACCAAAGCCAATAGAAGAAATATAGGCAAGCCATTAGTTTCCACATAAAAATCCCTATGGCTTTTTATTTACAGTTTTTCTCTATTTTTAGTAGCCAAAATATAGTTGTCCAGCAAAGATATCAAAATTAAACCACTCTGTACCTCTGGAACAAAACAAACTAGCAGTTATTTGTTTTAACCGTTACCGTTACCAAAATTCGTTTAGTGGCATTACCGAATCATTTAGTATATTTATTTTAACTGGAAGAACCGTTTTTAAACTGCTCTAAAAATATCTTTATTGGAAAAGCAAAATTTATGGTGTCGTCCAGATAGTCCTAGAGCATAAAAAAGATATAGGTAATAGCTTTGTTCGCGGGTCTAGTAATGAACCGATTCTGAACCAGAATCGAACTGGTTTAGAACTGTTTTAAAGCGCATTATTTATTAGTTCGGAATTTACCGCGAACGATTTTCTATACAGCTGAGGATGTATTCTAACCTAGCCTTTTGGTTAGGATTTTTCATGGTTAAATTGGATACTATACAAAAAAAAATTAAACAAAAAGGTAAATTGTTATACTGTCGAATGCCACTCGATTCCCTGCCTCCTCTTGTTTAAAACATAAGTACCTATGTGTATTTAACTAAAGATAAAATTCAAACAACAAGAAATGGTAAAATCTTGTAATATTGTCTATATTTGTTTATTAAATCTTTATTTATTTTATTGCATACATACATTCATACGGAATACAATTAAAAATCCTTTGTTTATATACGCTCAGAATCACAAAAATATAAAAAAAATATTCAACAGGTATATTAACCCGCATAAAAAGTGGCAAAAACAAATAAACTGTAATACAACGGTTTATTTCTGTACCACAAAAACAGAAAACAGCTGCTCCTGTCGACAATACGCATGAAATTTCGAACTGAACTTTTAGTTCCAACAAAAATCCCAGGACTGCTAATCAGGTTACGAACCGGTAACGAACTGATTCCATTGTAACCCGCAAACACAGAACTTTTGCTAAAAATTTAGGATTTTACTAACCGCGAACGCTGCTTTTTTCACTGCGCATGCGAATAGTCCCAGAACCGGTTCAGAATCGAACCCGCGAACAAAGCTATTATCCGCCGATTCGGCAAGTAATTTTACTTTTTTTTTTGTCATCTGTAACATAGTTACCTAATGTCAGGCGTACCTAAACGTATGAGCGGCTCGAAGCGCATTTTCATATTCTGCCCACGATAACTCTTTGTAAGATATTGACTTAAAAAGGCAAGTTGGCATTTTATATGCGTTATAAGCATCCCGATGCCCGATGCTACTATATTTTATATAAATGTCTAAATATTATGGAAAAATATGTTTTATTTTACACTTGAAGCTAACTAAAAAAGCAATATAAAAAACTATATTTGTAAACCCACAGAAAGAGTGGGCCCAATTCTAACAAAAAAAAAATTAAAATAGGTTATCGAACCATTATAACTTATCTAAAAAACAAAAAAGACAAAACCAGTAAAAGGAAAAAATCACGGGTATACAAATTAAACTGTAACTTATGTCCCAAAGTATACAGGGTGTCTAAGAATATGTGGGCAATCTCTTGGATTCATAAAGAACACATAAAAATAAAGTGACAATTTCCTATAATTTTTTTCGTAAAGTCCCTCTTTACAGAAATGTGTGCCCTTGAAGAACGTCACTGGAAATCGGTTTTTCTCGAATAACTTTTATAATACTTGGTATAATAAAATAATTTTTTAATATGATAAATACTGGTTAGAACTCCTTAAAATGGCGCCCTTATAAAATGTGCATTTTTTACGTCGCCAGGGGCAGACTAACTCTAACACAATGATCGTAATTATTTTTACACCCTGTATAATAACGGAATTAAAACAGCATTTTTAAATTGCTTAAAATGGGTACTTTTTTCCGATAAGTTAAAGTAAAGCGTTTTCAAGAAAAACAACTTTTAAAAAAGGGTTGTGTTTAATTATTTAGTTCGTCGGTTTGACATGGGCTTCCTCTTATTTTATGCATTTTCTAGCTTTAATTATTAAAAATCATGGGACCGTTCACAATTCTGCAACATTATTTTTTAACGTCGTGAAATAAAAAGAAAATATTTTTTAATAAGTTTTTCTAGTACCATTTGCAACAGCATATCCTAATGTTTTTAGATGTCCCCACTAAACAAAAACTTGTTTTTGTCGAAAACGTTTCAAATTATCGAGATCGAATAAAAATACCTTTTTTAGCTAAGAGTTTAAGCTACCCAAGAAAATATTTTTATTTCTTTGCTATACACAGTGTAAAAATAATTACCACTAATGTGTAAGGGTTAGTCCGCCCCTGACGAACTAATAAAGAATGATGTTTTACAAAGATACTATTTTAAGAAGTTTTAACTTGCATTTTTCATGTTAAAAAGTTATTTTATTATACCAAGTATTAAAAACGTTTTTTAAGAAAAACCGATTTTCAGCGGCGTCTTTTAAGGGCACCTATCTATGGACCTTTAGGAAAAAGTTTTAATAAAAACAAAAATCAAAAACAAATTCCTTTTGTTGTTCTACCTAAAAATGTTTAAAGTTTTGAGTTTTTATTAATTTTAGTTTAATTTACACGTCTAAAAATTCTACAGTGTTAGCGAAACACGTGTTGTGAATAAAAGTGGAATTTTTAACAAGCAAAAGTGTTCTATTGAAATAAAATTATTGATAAGGGAGCTCTATCAATTAACTATCCAATTATTGCACACACATATACGGACAAACCAACCTGAAAAATCAAAAAACTTCCTACTAAAACAAATAATAAATTGCCAACATTTAAATTCACGTAAATATTTTACGAAAGACCTCGCAGCGAACCATCTCAAACATGCTTAGCGTTGGCAGAATATGAATATGCGCCCGGGGATGATATGTAAAGGGGAGGCCTTTATTTCAGAAACAAAATTATTTTCTTCTTTGTAAAAAATTGACAAACAATAAGTCCTCAGGTCAAAACTATTTTAATTGAGCCCCTTACACATTATTTTCTCTTTCTCAAACTCTTTAACAACCAAAAACAAAGTGTAAGAACAAGGCCCTTAAAAGGTATTTCTTGTTTTTCATACGGCGTTTGGAAGGCACCTTCTTACCTGGGGCCAGGGAGGATCCTCCCCTGTCCCCCGCCCCGCCCCGCTCGGTACTCAAGTGTTTATATTCAAAATTTTACCCCCTTTATAAAACGACATAATTGATAATATAATCTGCAAATCTGTAATAAATGTATGCTGCCCCATTTTTTTTATGAGTTAAAAATGGTAAATATGGGTAGGTAAGTTGTTTCATTTTCTTAGTTCTAAAAACTGTATATTGTAATACTAGTAATTTAATTAGTCTATAATATTTCAATTACTTATCAGGTAATAAAATTGCTTAAAATTAGGTTAATTATTTACAAATGTAATTCCATTAAAGTCAGTAATTCAATCAGTCACGCCTAGGCACAAGGGGCTGTGGCCCTCCCCGCCCTCTTGACTAGGCACCCCCAACCAATAGAATAATAATATTTTTAAAAATCTTTATTTGATTCTTCATGTATTTTTCAGGGGATAAAACAACTATTATTAAAAACGTACCACCACACACACAAAGCCTGTAAAAGCACACTACTGTCATCAGGTAAAAGCCAACCGCTTACTTCAAGCTTTTCTTGGGAATTTTCAAAAGTATAATTTTTTAGGAGTTTGAACCAAATTTCTCCAGAAGGGATTTTTTTCTCCCCGAGGACAATGTCTCTCCCGCCCAGACCATTCCCTGAATTTAAGGCTGGTTTTAGGTTTCATGAATTACAAGTTGAAATTTTTAATTAAAGAAATATTAACGGCATGTTTCATACCGCAAAAATTTTAAGAAAATGCCGAAAATAAATTGCTTTATTGAAAATAGGGTTTACTTTTGAATTTAATATTATTTGGGTATTTGTAGATAGTATCCTAAAGGAAACCGACAATAAGTTTAATTTTTATTTCGTTTTTAAGATTTTTAACTACACAAATAATATGTTGTTGCTTACAACCACGAATAAATCAAAATTTTATAAATTTTAAAACTGCATTTAAAGAAACCAAGAAATTAAAAAAATTACAAAATTTTACTCCGATTAGTGAGGGAGTATTTAAACTAAAAATATAAAAAATAATCAATAGTGTTAAATACTTTCATTGTTAAAAATAAAACAATTTGTTTAATTAAATGTTGGACAGAATTTAATATTAAAGTTAAGCATTAAAGTTTAAAAATGCTTTTAACAATTTCTCTTCATTACGCGGGAGAAAATTAACGAAATTTTTGTAAAAATGTCTAAATAGTTTCTAAATTTGTGTCATCCTGCTCAATATTTAAATTTTATTGACTAATTTAAAAACATTTTTTAAAACTTTAACAAATTATCGTATAAATTCAATTAACATATACAATTTTTGTTCTTCTTTGAAACATAAAAGCACTTTACCCTTGGGAATTTTTCCTATATCTAGTTATAGCTTACTCTCTAAAATAATATCCCAAAGTAAAATTTTTAAATTCCTTGTTTTGAACCATGCAACCAATTTTTCCAAAATGCCGATTTAAAATAAAAAAAAACTTAAATTTCTCTTGTAACACCCATCCTAAAATACACTGTAAAGTATGTTAATATATTTAATTCTACCCTATGTAAAAATACAATACAAATACTTAATTATACCCCACCTAAAAATTCAGGGGCCTAGAAGGACTTCGCTCCTCCTGCCCCTAAACCCTGGCTAAGCTACTGAATTACTTTTAGTAGTAATTGGTACTTGTAATTATATTACATTCTAAAAGTAATAACGGTACTTCTGATTTCCAATATTATTTATGGCTAAAAAGGTATTAATTTAATACAAATAGTGGAAACAGTGTATACATTTTTGAGTTTAACTAAAAGGCAAAACAACATTTCTTATTATTCCAAAATTTCCAGTTAATTAATACTAATATTAGTTTGTTACTTGTTGTTTTTTTGATATCATTAAGAAACGGGTAATTTAAGACGTGTGGCAAATAGTGATAGCATGCAAAATTGTATTTCCTTATCAAAAAGAAGCGCTGAGCTCGTGCAACTGATACCATATTATGGCGCTGAAATCATTTTACTTATTAGGTCAAGAAATTTGTAACCTTCATAAAAATATAGACTTTTAGCAGTAATTTTTCTAATATACAGGGTGATTCGTAAGAGTGCATACAGTATACATACGTCTATCATAGACGTTAGACTGGAGCCAAAAAAATGAATATTTTTTATTTTTTTAACGTGTAAAGAAAATCATTTGAGGAGTGTCTTTTCAAAAGGGAAGATACTCAATTTTTACCTTTTTTAATTTTTTGAAGAATCTCTTTATTTACATTGAAATGCACAAATTTTTCACCCTAAACTAAATTATTAAATTTATTTGACTTTCATATACCATTTTGTGTCAGTATAAAAGTGAAAAATTTGTAAATTTCAATATAAATCATAAGAATAAACATAAAATTTTAACCAAAAAAAACATTTAATGTAACCCCTTTTAAAAAGACACTCGTTATTCGTGATCACTATAACACTTTTTTGACAACAATTTTTTTTCTGCAAAACTCGCACATTACTGATCTAAAAATGTTTACAAACAAACACGCTTAAAAAAAATTAAATTCTCCACATATATGTATGTAGCTCTCTTCGTAAATTGTGATCAAATAGCCGTTTTCGTGTAATCGTGCTTTGAAAATTAAACTACTTTTTAATTTTACTCTTTAAGTTTAGATTTTTGTTACTACTACAAATATTATTAAGTAAATAAAATAAATGAATTTTAAAAACAATTAATAAGCTCAGGGCTGGTCCGAGGGGTGACCCGGTGAGGCGACCTCCTCAAGCGGCATGTTTACAGGGGCGGCAAAATGATTCCGTTAATGTAAAATTAGTTTTTAAAATTGAAAAGTTGTGGAATTTAAAAGTAAGGACCTTTTTTTTTTGTTCTCAAAAATATTGTGTGAAAGAAAGAAAAAGATTAGAAATAAGTCTTTTTAGAAATTAAAGGAAAGGTAAGGAAATAGAGGTGGGACCTTTTTTTGCTTTTCAAATATTATTTTAAACTTTAAATATTATTTCTTTCTAGGGGCGGCAAATTGTATCCACCTCAGGCGGCACTTTTCCTCGAGCCGGCCCTGGATGAGCTACAAAAAACGTTTTCTAACATTTTTTCAATAAATTATTCCTTCAACAGTAATTTAACGTTAAAGTTAACTCCAAAAGTAATTTTTCGATTTTTTTTACGTCAAACTTTGAAATGATTAAATTTATTGAAAAATGTTATAGAATCTTTTGTAATGCATCACATTTCCTTTAAAAATATGTATCGTATTCATTTAAATATTTGACGGCTTGTTTGATGACTCAATATATTTTTATCATCATGAATGGTATTTTCATAGTACTGTTTGAAAAAAAAATGTTTGTTTTTTTACCCAGTCTATTAGACAATATATGACGTCATGTCACTTAAAATGTTCTTTTAAGGGGTAACTTACTAGAATCACTCTATAAACGTGCTAAAACTTGCACAACCCTCTATTTTTACTGCTACTTTACCTGATTATTTTAAATTTCAAGTTTTACACTGCTGTATAAAACCATCTTAAAAATACGGAAGAATGAATAACAAACCCACTCTAACCACAAGTTTAAAAATTTGGATAAAAACACCTAGTTTTAACATTTTGCCGGACAACTTAAAAAAAAAAAAAACCTTATTAAATATATTGCAAATGTCTTCGTTAATAAATTCCATGTTCCCGCTGCTGCTGCTATAAAAAATACATAATATAATTTAAAAATAATAAATAAAATAATATTTAAATAGTAATTAATGTTAAAAAACAAATATATGGTTTAAACCTAAAGATTAAATTTAAAGTTATAGTGTTTAAAATATTTAAACTGCGTCAAAACCCTAAGTTTTTATCTTTTTATGAAAGAGATTTATTCAGCAAACAAACTGAAAATAGACAAAATCAGAAAAGTAAAGGACCAAAACGATATAAAACAATAAAAATATCTTAAAAATAACAAAGTTTTATTATAGAGGGTTTAAATGGTGTGACAAGTTCTTATTTTTTTCCTAATGCCCCTCTTTACAGGAATATGTGCATTTTTAACGACGTCGCTGAAAATCGGTGTCCCTTAAATAACCTTTACAGTACTTGGTATAAACAAATACGTTTTTAACATGATACAATACTAGTTACGGCTCCTTATAATGGTCTCCTTATAAACATTTGCATTCATTAGTTCGCTAGGGGCGGATTAATGAACTAAATAACCAGAACTAACCCCTACACAAAGTATTTTTAAGTAGCTTAAACCCTTAGCTAAAAAAGGTACTCTAGTTCGATGTCAATAAATTAAAGCGTATTCGACAAAAAAGTTTTTGTTTAGTAGATACATTTAAAAACATAAGGTTATTCTATTGCAATTGGTACTAAAAAAATTATCAAAAAAGATTTTTTTCTCAACATCACAATTATACTGGGTTAGTAAAAAGTACAGCAACTTTTGAATATCTTTTAAACCGCTAAAGCTACATTTACCAAATTTGATTTTTAGGGTTTTTGGCCATTTCAAATTAAATTGTAACATCGGCACTGTTGCCATATTTTCTACTTTTTGTGCTACATGTATTTTTTCAGTTTTTAAAATGGAATCCCCCATTTATTTTAATTGTTATAATAAGGTTAGTAAGAGAGTTACTGTCTGCGAAGATTTCGGCTGCTTTACTAGTTTTTAAAGAGCCTAGTTAGTTCTTATTATGGACATTACAATCGCCAAGTACGATTATTGTGGCCGATGAAAACTGAGAAATGATAATATTGCTCTTTGGTTGAAAGGAAGTCAAAAAATTCGACATAGAAATTATTAGATGGGGACCGGTACGAACAGCAGATAAGGAGTGTTCATTAAATAATCACGCTAGGCTTAAACGGCGGGGGGCTCTTAAAAAATTACCAAACATAACCAGGGGAAGGAAGGGTGTACTGAAAATATCACGTGTATTTTTTTGTTAAATGTGCGATTTTGACCGAAAACCAAGAATGTAGGGGTATTTTACCTCCGGAACATTTTACTTTCGGGTATGCCTTCGTCATTTTTACATCATTTTGAGGTAAAGCAAAAAGAGGAAGAAAGAAAACTGACTCACCCACTCAAATCCAGAAACCGCCGTTCAGACGTCACGGGTTCTTTAAAGGGTGAGTGAGGTGGTACCGCTCAGGCGAGGAAAGCTCCTCTACTACCTACCAACAACTCATTCTATATAAATTCGAGAGATAAAAGTTGGTACATCGGTATTTGACGTAATTTTCGATTGGCTGATGTATTCACCAAGATCTTTAATGTTGTTCATTGTCTCAGGAGTAATATTACCAACGTTATACGGCAATGATGTGATGAGTTTTCTTTTCATTAAATTATATTTGTCTATATTAAATGTCATTCCATTTTAGCTACACATAAGAGACAAAGAATCAATATCATTCTGAATAAGTAAACAATCATTAGTGGAATTAACTGTTTAATACAATTTTAAATCATTAGCAAATAACAATATATTAAAGGTTTTTTTTATAAAGCTGGTAATATCATTTATGAAGAAATTAAAAAGTAATGGTGCCAAGTGTGCTTTCTGAGGAACGCCCGATGTTACGTTATAATATCTGGAGATACTATTCCCTATCTTCACAGCTTGACGTCTCCCTCTAAAATAATCTACAAACCATCTTAGTAATGGACTTTAAATTTCCAGAAGCTTTAATTTCCCAACAAGGAAATTATGATTAACTTTATCAAATGCTTTAGAGAAATCTGTATACCTACTCCACTTAAAATCCGTTCTCCACAACATCTCTTAGGTTTGTTATTGTTGATTTACATGTAACGAATCCATGTTGATCATCAACAAACACGCTTCAAAAGAAGGACTCAATTTGTACTCAACAATTGACTCAAACCCTTTAGCAATTAATGATGCTCAATAATTTGTAACAGCAAAACTATCACCTCTTTTAAAAACCGGTGTTACATAGGACAATTTCTACTAGGTGGGATATACATTTTCTAAAAGGAGGAGATTGAATATCTTACTCAACACATATGATAAAATATATTTGCAGTTCTTAAGTAATATGACAGATATATTGTCGGGACCCAAACCCAAATAGTCACCAAGATCATCTATAGCCCTTAAAACATCAATCACAGTTATATCATAAAATATCAACAGTTCTAGAAACTTTAATCTCATAAACATCACATTGAGCGTCTGGGTATTCAAAGGAAAAAAACGCTACAAAAAGTCTAGGATATCATTGACTTGATCAGAGGTGTCATTACCAAAGGACATAAAATTAAGGAGATCAAAATTTCTATTTCTACTGTTAACGAATCTCCACAACGCCCTACTATTATTGGGCGTCAGGGTATTTTCTAATGAAGAAATATAATTATCATGACATAACACAAATAATTTCCTGCATCGAGCTCTAAGATGAGAAAATTGAATATAATTATTGTGTTACTGTGTCTGCTTATAATTTCTGTGAGCTATCTGTTTTCCAAAAATTAGTCGCTTTAGGTTATTCGAATGCTAAGGGGAAAATTTGTGCGTTCTAAATCTAGGCTTTGGTACATACAATTCTATAACACCATTGATAACGAAGTAAAATACATTCACTATAATTCCTGTACTTCCAGAGGCCAACTTGCTGCATCCAAATTAATTAAGCCCAAGTATTGATTAATGGCAATAAAATTAGCATTGCAAAAATCATAATATTCATAATCCATATTAGATGGTTCGTTATTACATTTACTTAAGTTTACAACAAAGGTCAAAGCAGGGTGGTTTATTTCGCTTTGCAGAATAGGTACATCAACCACTTTAACTTTTCTACTAGAATCTAAATAATAATTCCAATTAGTTAGCAACAAAATATGATATAGTATTTTTTTTTAATAAATAGCAAATATGTGAGAGAAAGGAACCGTCTAACGTGAATATCCACATGTAAGCATTTTTTATTGGATGAGTCACATACGTCCTTTGTTGTTGCTTTAGTGGCTGATATCCCTATACCTATTTGCTAAACCACTATGTCGGAACTTGCTTAAGGAGGCAGGTAAACAAGACAAAATAATATTTTTATATTGGTGCTAGTTACTTTAACAAACAATTGTTTAATATTGTCCACAGCACTCATAACTTTTCTTGAAACTAACTCATTTTTAACAGCGATTAAAACCCCTCCCCCACGCTCATAATTTCTAGTAATGGTCGACCTATTGAATCTGTATATAGCATAGTTGTAAAGACCAATTTCACCATCAAAAATTCCAGCATGTAGTTTCAGTAAGTAAAATTACATCATACACCTCTGTCCCAACGGACACTCAAATTTTGTAATTTAGTTCTAAGACCCCGCACATTTTGTTATTATACATTAATTTGACCTGGGTCGTCTATAGGTCGTTTAAAGTATTCTGAACTAGACCCTCCTGTGACATACTACGAGATCGCTAAGCATTAAGGTGGTTGGTAATAGTATTATTATTTATACGATTGGATCCCCGAAATTGACAGAGTTTTGTTAATATATTTTTTTAAAGAGTTACTTTAACAGCAGGTTGCTGAGTTCTATTTATCAATGAAATGGCCAGAAATTGGCATCCTTGATTGTGTCGTTAAACTGGTGATCGATACCACTTTTAAAAGAGTGTGTTTTTCCAATAGTTGTTAACTGCTCGATCAATAATTCATCTGTCTTAAGATTGGTTAGTTGTTAAGTTATACAGGGTGTCCAAGAATATGTGGTTGGATTCATGTAGAACACGTTAAAATAATGTGACAAGTTTAGGGGATACAATTCCGGGATCCCGCCCCTTTTACAGTCCCAAAATTTTCGGAATTAAATTTCTTATATCGCGGGATTTTCGGGATCAATAAATAAATGTAATTTTTTCAAAATTATTGCATGAAACGAAACGCACTTAGTTTTCCTGTCAATTTATCGAATTGTTAATGCCAGTAATAATAAAAAGTCAGCCATTTTTATTTGTCAGCTGGTTTTAGTCAGTTTTACGCGGTCTTACTTAAAGAAATAGGTCATGTAAAAGCAACACTTCGCATTTAAACAAAATATTATTTGGCTTTTCTTCAGAATAAAATTAAAAAGTTTATTTAACATTTTATGAGAATTAAAACTTTTATACATTATGTAGAACTATTCTGCTCTGACACAATATAATAAAAATTATTATTACTTTAAAAGAAATAAAATAATGAAATATTTAAGTAACTAATATTAAATATTTCATTATTTTATTTCTTTTAAAGTAATAATAACTTTTATTATATTGTGTCAGAGCAGAATAGTTCTACATAATGTATAAAAGTTTTAATTCTCATAAAATGTTAAATAAACTTTTAATTTTATTCTGGAGAAAAGCCAAATAATATTTTGTTCAAATTTAATCCCCCAGAAAACAAATAAAGCATAAAACCCTTCGCATCACGCAATTTATTAGAATTTTACATTAAAATATGTTTAGTTAAAATAAATTTGGATATTTAACTTTTTAGTATTTATTATTGGCCTAAAATTGTTGTACTGTAACAAATTACAAATATTTTAATGCGATTAATTAGAGGTTATGTAAGGGTATGCCGATGGTGCAGAAATACAGTTTTGTTTTTATTTTTAAAGGTACCTAATCACGACGACTGTAGAAATGTCTTTATCAAAGGAAGTGTGTATCAAGTTGATTTTTCTATATTTTAATACGTTTGTTTTTTTTTTAAACAAAACTTTTTTTCATTTCTAAAAAAAATGAAAAATAAAAGTTGATTTTCTCATTTTTGTACTCTACCCTCAAATCCCGAGACGATCCCGAGATCCTGGGATTGTCTGTGCCCGGTCCCAAAACCCTGGGATTGAAAAAAGGCCAAGGATTATATCCCTAGACAAGTTCCTACATTTTTTTTCCTGAAGCTAATATTTACAGACATTATGTGCCCTTAAAGGAAACCGCTGAAAATCGGTTTTTCTTAAATTACTTTTATAGTACTTGAAATAATAAGATAATTTTTTAGTATGATAAATACAAGTAAGAACTCTTTAAAATGGTATCCTTGTTAAACATTTTCCTTCATTAGTTCGCCAGGGGTGGACTAACCCTTACACAATAGTGTTAATTATTTTTACATCCTGTATAATAAAGAAATTAAATAAGTACTTTTAGGTAGCTTATATCATTAGCTAAAAAAGGTATTCCTGTTAGATGTCAATAAATTAAAGCGTTTTAACAGAAAAAGTTTTTGTTCAGTAGGGACATCTAAAAACAATAGGTTATTCTGTTGCAAATGGTACTACAAAAAACCTATAAAAAAGTTTTTTCTTTATTTTCACAAAACAAAAAAATTATGTTGCAGCATTGTGGCTCCATAATCTTCAATAATTAAAGCTAGAGAATGCATAAAATAAGGGAAGCCTATGTCGAACCGACAAACAAAATTATTTTATAAAGTCTTATTTAATCACAATATTGTTTTCTCAAACACGCTTCAATTTATCGATATCAGATAGGAGTACCCGTTTTTAGCTAAGTGTTTAGGCTATTTAAAAATAATATTTTTATTCCCTTATTATACAGGGTGTAAAAATGATTAGCACTATGGTGTAAGGGTAAGTCCGCCCCTGGCAAACTAAGAAAGGCAAAGGTTTTACAAGAATCCCATTTTAAGAAGTTCTAACCGGTATTTATCATTTTAAAAAATTATGGTATTATACCAAGTGATATAAAAGATTAAAAAAAATATATTTTCACCGGCTTCCTTTAAGGGCACATATCTCTGTAAAGAGGGACTTAATATTTTTTATGAACTTGTCATATTATTTTTATGTGTTCTATATGAATCCAAGAGATTGCCCACATATTCTTGGACACCCTGTATATGTTCTAACAGAGTCTGTTGAGAATTTCTTAATGACCTATCTGACATGACATTAATAGAACTTTGGGTGCTTTGGTTTTCTTAAAATTCGATTCGATTGTATTCTTAAAAGTCGTGGGAATAATTACATCGTTCAAAAATACGAGAAATTGCTTCTCTTGGTTTAAAGCACTAGAAGCACATTCACATTGGGAGAACCCTGCGCATAGTGAGGATTTTTGGTTGTTTACTTATGGTTTAACCTCGAAAATTAAGTTTAAGTATTGATATTCTTTCCTGTGCCTTTTGTTTAAATAAATAATGATTTTTTACTAATTAAAATAAAATGACTTAGATCAGCTGTATTTAAGAATTCGGAATTTAAATACCGAGAGAAACGATCGATGATGTGAACGTACCCATCGGGTGAAGCAAGGTTTTTCTCTCAAAATGGAGAATAGGGGTCCAGGTGGGTCGCATCGAATCAATTTTTTGCCCGCCTTGTAAATAAATCAAAGTAGCCTTGTAAATAAATCAGAGTACATCCACTAAAAGAGCATCGCATAGGAACATCCGCCAAAGAATTTTTGTTTTGCTTTTTAGGAGGATTCTTGAACGGTATGCTCCACAAGGGCAAAGACAGAATTTGGTTTATGGGGGTATACAAGATAAAACTAATAATAACATAAAAATTTACTTAGAAAAATGTATATTTTTGCAGTTATCGGTGTAATAAAAATAATTATTATTATACATTTATAAAGTCATAAATATTGCCGAGTACTTAAATCTAGACAGATGAAAATGTTATATCAACTTATAAACAATATTACTACACACAAATAAGGAAAGACAGCTGCCCCTTCCCTGCCCCGCGCTGCAGTCAATTTTTAGTTAACGTAGCGCTCAAACCCATAGATACAATGAAAACTGGTCTGCAATCTATATTACCTAACAAACAAATTCAGCGCAGTATACAGATTGCTGTCGCAAAACTGGCATACACATACAGAGTTTTTTTAAACGCTGCGAAAAAAATTATTTCCACAACTTCTTGAGGTCAAAATTAATGATCTATTCGAACTTACCTTAGTCGGAACATGTATGATTTTAGAGATACAGGGTGTCAAAAGTTCATCTAAGTTTTAGATTTGCATAAATAATTTTGTTAATTATCTGTGTATTGTTAAAAAATTTGGCTAGGAAGAAGAGAAGTTTGTGGGGAAAAAAATTTAACTCTACCATCTGTACCTGACTTTTGGATAAAAATTATTATATCTAAACATACCTATTTTACTCAAAAAAGGTATAATGTGTAAAAGTTGATTTGAGCAGCCGTTTTCGAGATATTTGAATTTAAAAAAGGTCATCCAGTATGGTCCGGTAGAATTATACGGGGTGTTTTATAGTAGGATGATAAGCTCTGAGAATGTAAATTCTAAAGTGATTTTTAAAAGAAAAGTTTAAATAAACTTATGTACCAAATGTCTTAAGGGGTCATATCCACTTAGAAGACCGAAAATTGCCCAGTATTAAAGATTTTTTTCTGTAAATCTCTTTTAGTTTATTCATTTAAAATTTTGTACATATACTCTATATACTTTAAACTATAATTTGACATATTTAATTTGCCAGAAAAATTATTTTTAAAGCCTCTGTAGCCGATGTCTAAAAAACGTTATGCGGTAATCACAATATTTGTCGACTGGATCATCTAAAATAAAAAAAAACCAAACGAACCTGGTTTTAAAAATGTATAATTCATAAATTAATTAAAGGAATAAGCAAAACAACATTCTTTGACAAATAGGCGGTTTCTTAAATACAAAAATCGACTTTAGGCCCTAAATATACGTCTAAAATCAATTATTAACAAACAAATGTCCATTGCAAATAAAAAACCTTTGATTAATTGCTAAAAAATATATCTAAAAAGCTTGTGTTAAAATTTGAAAGCAATCGGTTCAGTAGCTTTCGAGAAATCGTGGTCACCGTCTTTGAAAACACTGTTTTGAGAAAAACGCGTTTGGAGCCTGAAGAAACCAATACACTAAATTGATTTTTTTACAAATACGCACATTTCTTCGAAACTGTGTAACAAATTAATTTTAAAATTTTAGAGAATGTACTTAATAACATGTGCAATCGAAAAATGCTTGAAAATAAAAGATTTTTCTTTAAATGGCAAGTGGATATAACTCTAATACTAACTTGTTTTTTTTTATTTTAGTACTCTGTATCTCAAAAGTTAAGCCATTTAGGACATAGATTTATTCACACTTTTTTTTTAAGTTACGTACTTGAGGACTTAGACTTTTAAAAATCATCATCTTATTTTAAATTACTTTTTCTTCCTCTTCCAGCTAAATTTAGAACATAAACATTTCCTTGTCAGAAGTATACATCTTTATTGTTATTTTTTACTACTATACTCGTAAAAAGAGCAATAATGCAAAAGATTATTGAAAATATCCGCCCGGATGCGCCCGTCGCTAATGAACGCACCTGCAGGCGGCGTGCTCGACCCAATCCGTCTCCGCCCGTCGCTAGGGAACGCGTACCTTTAAGCCGCGTCCAGACTTGCAACAATTCGCCGTACCGCTCCACGCCGCATACCCCACCATCCATCTGCCGTATAACGCGTACGGAATTCATGTTGTTTCAAGGGCTTGGCAAATGATTTGCCGGTGATTTAGAACTTGTTGGTTTTTTGGCGTCAAACAGGTTAATTAGTTTGGACGAATTGTTGCAAGTCTGGACGCGGCTTTAGGTAAACCAAACCACGAACTGTCACCGACCACGACGCATGCTTTAATGTTAACGACGTTTTAAAAAAGTCAATGCTTTAACTCCCTAATATTAAAAAAAAGTACTCGGTAGTTTTTCTCCATAGAATAATTTCTTTGTTATGTTTTATTAATAATTGTATCATAAACTCAAAAATATTGTAAACAAAGTAATACCAGAAGAGAAAAAAATCATAACATTAAACATTATGTTAAAGGTTACAGTGGTTGTATCACGCATCGGTCAAAATTTTACTTAAATTTTATAATATCATGAACAGGTATGACGAAATTAATGGGCACAATTTTAGTAAAATAATGGTGGTCTCTAAATGCTGTTACATAATCAATAAGTAGTTTCCGGGAAAAGCATTTTAATGTTGTCAATTAGAAGTTGTGGCAACATTTTGTGTTTCTTATGTACAGGGTGTTTCGGGAGGAAAGGGGAATATTTTGGTAACATGTTTTGTAAATAGTCAAAATAAGAGAAATTAACCCATAATATATTTTAATCCAATTCTTAACCGCCTCTAAGACAATCGGTTCTAAAGTTTTTTTTGTGAAGTTTTGGAGTAATTAAGAAGCGGTATAATATGTTATCAAATATATCACAGTCATTTGACGAACAAGGACCACGGCAAATGTCATTTACGTAGGCAAATGGCTTTTAAATAATAATTATTTTGATGTTGTCATTTGCCTAGCCAGAAGGCATTTGCCTAGACGGAAGCGATTTGGCTAAAATAACCATTTGCCTGCGACATATATACAATCATTATCGTACTGTAAAATAAAAATCGTTTCATAAAAAGCTTACAAGGTTGTGTAATTAGTTTAAAACTAAGCAAAAATATTTTTGGTTTGTTAAACCTCCGTATTAACTCCTTATCAAATTTACCCAAAAAACCCTAATTTTAAATCAAATATTACTTTTTTTAATTTTGATTACTTGAGATTTTAATGTATGTATGCGTAACAATTTGGTTCAAACGGTATCAAAAGTTTAATACTTTTTAAACCACCTGAAAATGTGGCAATATATTTTTGTTTACTGGAATTGCCGTATTTTTAGATTTGTCTGAATGCAATACCCAATGATTCGACAGGGACACTTGTTTTTTTTTACACAACGTCTCAGGCATTTCTATCTTTCCATAGTACGTTCTTAAATGTAAACTGATCCAATTTTTAAAGCTACTGAGATTTTATAAAAGAGGTAGATCCCGTGATTTTGGTTGAGGAAAATTGTGAGATTGTTCACTCTGAGCGCCAACATAGATGGCTTTACAAATGGTTTCCAAATAATGGGTATTTTTACACTTGGTTTGCTTACAATGTTTTTGTCTTTTCAATAAATTTCTGCCGTTTGCAGTGGAGTTTTTGTAAACAACTCGTTCTTTTCTTTACTTGATTTTAATATGTCCTTTGTTCAAACACGGACAGCGATCCTTAATTTTGTTGTTTTGCCTCTCTTTGTATGCTGTTTAGGTTCTGCAGTGCTAACATTCAAAGGACGTGTTTTCAGCAATTTACGACTAGTTGACACCGGGCTCCTTTAAAAGAAGAAAAATATTTACAACATAACCTCACTTTTAAAAGAAGAGTGACGCTAGCTACCGTTGACGCTGGCAACATCTGGAGCTAGTTACCATTTGCTTTAGCAACATCTGGCGCTTATGGCTCTGCCCTTTGGGTCTCACAGCCTTCTCTTCATTTGTAACGCTTAGAGCTTTGCCCTTGGGTCCCACGATGACACCCTACGGTTTCGAACCTAACCTAGAACCCTGACCGAGGGCCCCATGACGACGTCCCAAGGCGCAGAACCCGTGCAATCGTAGTAAAGTTAGCTTCATTCACTGACATTATAATTAATACGTCAACTTAACCTTTTTAGGCAGAATCGCTTGCTTGCTTGTTTATTGCGTTGCCATGCCAGTAGGCAGAAATGTTAATATTCGCTTTAAATGGAATTGTCAACGTAACCTACCGTAACCAACGTAAATACGCGAAAAATACCATCGACAACTCACAACATAGCTTAAAAATTTGGGCTAACATAACCTTAAATTTTGAATTTGAATTTTGAATAAGGCAAAAACTGTTATTGGGATTTCCATAAATAAAAAAGTATTGATTTCCAAAAAAAGTGATGTATAGCTGCTAACTTTTGCTAAATTGTATTTATTTTAATTTGTCCCATTCTCTTGTTTGTTTGTATATCACTGGTTTATTGGCACTATGTTTGGGCGTCGGGATTTTTTTGTACAATTTTTTTAATCTATAAATACCTATTGGTTATTTAATAATACTAATTATTAACATTTAGTTTCAAAGGATTGTTGTAAATAAGTTAAGTATTACAGGTTTTATAAAAACTCCAATACCACTTTTTTATTTATTTTTACATGGTGGTTCTTGGTCCTATAGTACCTGATTTTTGTTTTAAAATAAATTTATAATATATATACAATTATTGAGCTATATTTGGCTCTTTTGTAACATACATAAGTATAATTTTTAAGTTTTTGTACTGAAGGAAGTCATAGATTGTCTTATTATGGACGATTTTAAACCTAAAGTTGCTCATTTGAACATAAGGTCTATTTTTACAGGCTTTCACGAATTCGTGACGTTAATTGGAGATTATGATTTTGATATAATGCCTTTTACTGAGACTTGGCTCTCTGAGGCTGATGACGTAACTAATTTTGCTATCCCAAATTAGAGGTGGAGGATGTGGAGCCTACATTAAAAGCATTTTTACTCCAGAGAATATTTACTTTAATTTTAATGTTAGTTTTTTCTTGAGTTCTTGATTTTTAAAATTAAGATTAAATGCAAGTATTATGCTTTTTGCGTTTTCTATCGTCCGCCAAACACTAATTTTAATGGAACCATTAATGACTTTGAAAATCACTTTTTAAATTGTATCCTACTGTGAATGAAATAATTTGTCTTGGTGATTTTATTATAAACCTTTTAAAGTTAGGAAATCATTTACACTTTTTGAAAATTATAATTTTGTTTAATTAATAAATCCACCGACCAGCATATCGAGAACCGATAGGACATTATTGGGTCCAATATTTATTACTGATGAATTCTTAGTAAGAGAAGTTGAAGTGTTGCCGGCAAATAATATTTTTGATCATAGTTTGGATTTCCGTATTTTAAAAATTAGGAACACTCACTTAGAGCCTAAAGTATTACCCTATGGAAATTAAATGATTTAAATTTAAACTTATTTTTACATGATCTTCACTTACTTCCTTTGAATGGTATAATTAATGAAACAACAAAATAACAATTTTAAGTATTTTTCTTCTTTATTTGTTTAACAAGCATGCCCTACCACGAAATGCCAAAATTACCAAGTCAAGAGCTTCTTGGCTTACTCAAAACCTAAAGATTTTTATGGGGCAAAGGAATCGTGCTTTGCAGAAGTTTAAGAGAACTAAGTTGTTGGAGACTAGTAAAACTATAAACGTTAACGCAATTTTACTCTGTCAATGGTAAGGAGAAAGAAAGGACAATATTTTAATTTAATATGCGCAAAACTAAATTATAGAAAAACTAAGAACTCCTTTTTTTTGTCTTGTTCAAGCAGGGATTTAAGTATTCCCGAGGAGTTATCTAATCCAAATGATATTAATAATTTTTTTGGCGTAATTTTGCTAAGTATTTTAAACTATAGCTCAAAGGTTAATTTTTATTATACTAACATTTTTAAAATAACCTAATTTTTTTCTAAATTGGCTTAAATTTAAAAAATTTACAAAATAGTTTATTCTATTCAGACTATCAGACTAACGCTTCCAAAGTTGATGCGTATATCTTTAAACATGTTAAAATACTGCAGCCCTTTTCTTGATAAGTACCTTACACACATAATTATTTATTGATGTATTGAGACTAATTATTTTCCAGACCAGTGGAAGATGTCTATAGGCAGGCCCTTGCCTAGAATAAATAATGACTTAAATGAATTAAAAGCATCTTACCTATTAAAAACGGTCAATTATTCCACTACTGTATACGTAATAATATTATTTTGGTAAATAAGCCTGGCTTTACGAATTATCTTAGCAGGTCTGTACCTTTGGGTAATGTCGCTGATGATATAATTAGGGCTATTAATAAAAAGTTAGGCAGCATATTGGTTCATTTAGACTTTTTCAAAGCTTCTGATACACTGAATCACAAACTTTTACTTGCCAAATTGAGATACAACGGTTTACAGGAATCGTCACTTAATCCTATTAAATCTTATTTTTTAACCGATGTCAGAAAACCTGTTGTAATAATAACTTTTTGAACAGATTCAGATATTTTCCGGTGTGCGCATAGGCTCCATACTTGGACCTCTTATTTTTATTATCTGTAAATCTGATATTTGGGGATCTTTAAAATATTGCAAGGTTCAGGTCTATGCAGATGATATGATAGATAAGTCTTTTTTCACTACCTGCATGCATCGAATCTTGTCAATGAAGATTTGCGTATTTTAAGCAAGCTGTCTTCGGAACATAATTTAAAAAAAAAATCCATTGAAATCCCTTTTTTGCTCTTTGGTGCCAAAAACAGTGTAACTTTATTGACTCAAAATCTTAACATAATTCTCGACGAAATAAAACTTCCTTTGTCAGTTACGCAAAAAATTTGGGTATAGTAATATTATTAAATTCTTTATTTAGCAAATATTTCAGCTAATCAGTTATTTACAAAAACAATTTTACAATATATGTTAATTAAAATTAAAGTTATTAAATGTTTAAAAAGTATAAAATTAAAATTGTTTAACCAAAGAGCCAATAAAGCACATTTAAGAAAAAAAAAAGACAAAATAGGATTCACAAACAATAGTCACACTAAATCTAAAAATATATACATATATAAAAACAGAATTATAAAGTAAAAACGAAACTTAAATTTAAACAATCAAGAAACAAACAAAATATAACGTGCCAAAGTTAGTCACACTCACACAAAAAGTGATTGTGTTCAGGTCATATAGTAAAATAAGAGTTATAAACAAAAAGTAAATATATACATCACAAAATATTGCACTCTTTTAAAAGGAATGTCTTATGTTTTGCTTTAAAAGTTAAAATTGAAGTTATATTTTTTAGTTCATAAGGTAACTTATTGAACATGTCCAAAACCCTAAAAAAAAGATAATTCTGACATATTTTTTTATTCTTCGGTGTAATAAAGAAGTCATTCGCCTGCCTTGTATGATATGTATGAATATCACGGTTATAAGCCAACTTATTGACCAGATATGAAGGTGCCAGACCCAACTTAATTTTAAACACAAACACCATGACAGAATATTTAAAATGTTATGTACTACCTCAACCAAACACTCCACATTCTCTCCTGATGCATACACCAAAGAATCATCTGCAAACAGATAAACATCAACACCCTCGGCAGCATCCACAATGTCATTTATACACAGTAAAAAAGTAACGGACCCAAAGTACTTCCTTGTGGTACTCCATGTTCGTTATTAAGTTCACCAGATGATACCCCATTCATTCTTACTTTTTGTCTTCTATTCTGTAAATAATTACCAACCCATTTCAAGACAGTTCCTCGCAGCCCCATATTATGTAATTTTGTCAATAAAATGTTGCGATCTATTGTTTCAAAGGCTCGTTGCAGATCCATACACCAAGCACATATTACAATGCAGTCTCACAACTGTGTCCTTTTCTAAATCCGGATTGTTTTTCAGTTATTAAATTATTTTTCTCTAAAAAGTTGATTATACACATACCTTTCCATTATTTTGTCTACCCCGGGCAGCATATTTAAAGGACGAAGATTGGAGGCTTCAAAACATTTATCCTTTTTTTGTATAGGAATAATAGTAGATACTTTTAAATCTGACGGAATAACACCTTGTTCTAGAGAAGAATTTATTAAATTTAGTAAGGGATTTTCTATACCCTCATATATATTTTTAATTAAAAAAATATCTTATTCGTCAGTGCTGCTTTTATTTTTAAGAAAAAACACAATTTCCTTTAATGTTTGTCTATCCATTAAACAAAAAATCTGAAAAAAATTGACTGAATTTAAATTAGAATTCGATTCACACATATCACATTGTGGTTTACCTATATTATTTATTATATTGTCTATACTGTGAATGTAAAAAATATTAAGTTTAGTAGGTAAAATATTTTTTCAGTGACTAACTCGTCGTTATCGAATTTAATTTATTTTATAAAGTTTGTATTTTTATTTGTAGGAACGATGCTTTTTAGGGTATCCCACATTTCGGATGCATTATTTTTACAATTGTCCACCTTCGATTCAAAATACTTAAATTTTTCCTCCCTAATTATTTTAACTGCTTTTTTCCTATTTGCTTAATACATTTCATGTTTAACCTCACATTTGTCTGATTTATAATCCTTTTAACTACTATCACGCATTTGTACTGCCCTTTTAGTTCTGTCATTCCACCACGGCTTAAATCTGGGTAAAATCTTAATTTCCATTTCAGGAGCAACTTCATTTAGTACATTCATAATACTTTCATAAAAATTTTAAAATTTTAGCTCTACATTCCTTAAAGAATAATCCCAATTCACACTCTATAACCTAGTTACAATCAACTCATAATTAAGATTCCGTCCCCGAGTTCTTAGTAACAAGGGATTATATTGCTGACCCTTAAAATATAACACACTCAAAGACAACAAATAATGATCACTAATCCTAGGAACATGCAATACACTTGTCTCTATTTCATTAAAAATTTGTAAAAACTAAATCTATTATATTACCTCCCGTTAAAGTGGCTCTTGTAACATTAAATACCCCTTGGCTTAATCCTAGCTCTGCTGTAATTTGTTTAAGTCTAGTAGAATATGTGTCACTAGATAACCAGTTAATATTGAAATCACCCAATATAATAATCGGTATTCTTACATCACAAACATACTCGCTACACCACTCTTCAAAGAAGTTTAAAAACACAGAATCACTACTACTTGGTGAATGATATACACAAATTACTCTAAAAATCTGTAAAATATTTGTATTTTTATGTTTAAAAACCAATAGTTTTTTTAAATGTTATTCCCATATTTTCAACAATCCTTAAGTCATCCTTTATGTACATCTGAACACCACCTGTATGTCTACTATTACTATCTACCCTAACACACTCGTAACCGTCTACATACACTTCAGAATTGTATATTTCATGTGTCATATGTGTTCGTGTTATGCAGACAATTTTGGGAATTTTATTTAAAATTAGTGTTTGTATCTGGTCAAAGTGTGCCAGCGTACTATTTGCATTAAGATAAAGAATATCACCTTGTTTCTTATCTACTAGGAGTTTACTTCTGCTACCATAGAGATTTATTATATTATTTTGAACATATTCGCTGTTCGTTGGAAATATTAGATGTTTGATGTTAACATTAACATTTTTATTTTGCATAATTTTTTGTGAAAATATTTTTGCAATATTTTCTTTAGTATCAATCAAGCCATTTTTATTATTAATATTAACATATAAAATATTACCTTCAGAAAATTTATTTAGTTAGGCAAGATATAATTTAAGTTTAAAATTAAATTTATTAATGTACATATAGTTACTATTTGTTAAATCATACACCGGTACAGAAGCAAATTTCCTTTACTAATTTCCCTAAACAATCGATACCGGTTATAGTGGTAACAGTCATTTAAACCAGCAAATATTAAAATGTAAGTTTTTATACTATTTATTAAACTTAAAAGTTCATTCTTTTCATGTTCGCTATCATTTAATTTTTGTATAGTTTCATTAATTTCCACTTTTAACTCATCACCCTTATCTTTATATTTAGACAGATTCTGTTTAAGTTCATTGGATACAGACCTTGCGTTTCGAGATTTTTTTGTATTCAGATTTTAATTTCGACGTTTTGGTTTTGAGATACCATCATCAACTTTCGAAATTAATGTTTGTATATACTCATCTATCGTACAGTGTGTTCCAGGGTAGGTGTGACAAATTGAGCAAATATGTTTGAATTTTAAAATATCTTACATTGTAAAAAAAAACTAGTCGCATGATTTTAAACTAAAAATATAAAATATTACCCTAAATGTGTCATGGTGTCCCACTAATTTGCTTGAGCTCAACGTAAAAATATCCAAGGGTATAACATTTCATAAACAACGTTTCCCCATGAATCCAGAGTATTTAATCAATATTGAAATATTGGCAGTTGTGCCTTTATATTCGGGGTAATTTTCGATACAAATCTAACATTTAGCTTGCATATTGACAGTGTGGTATCAAGCAGCCTAATGATGCTTGGCTTTATTAAAAGAACCACTAAATATATTACCGATACAAAAGCTATTCTGACTCTACAGTATGTCCACGGATGGACTTGACAATAGGACAAATGGACAAAAAATTAAATGTCCAAGTAAGTCGTGTATAACAACTGCTTTTGCTTCCTAAAAACAAGATTCACGTTGAGAAATTTGTTTTTTTTTCACAGGGGCTCCAAAAAGAATAAAAATGTGAAAATAGACCGAGATAAAACTGCTCTTATTTTTAATAACTTAGCAAAATGTCAAATAAAAAAGGTTTTTAGAATTAAATAAAGATCCCTAATCTAAAATTTTACATAAATTTCTCAGGATCATATTTTTTTATTTATGTTTTACACCTGTTTGCCAAATCCACCTGGTTTTACTAAACGATTTACTTAATATCAAAGTTTTTTAAATATATTTAAATACAAAAATGTAAAACTAGGTAAAAAGGGTGTAAAACATAAATAAATAAAAATATAATCAAAATGAAATTGTTTATTTAATGTGAAATTTCGGATATGGGATCCTTATTAAATTCCAAAAACCTTTTTATTTATTATTTTGGTGAATTATTAAAACTAAAGGAAATTTTTTCTTTGTCCATTATCAAATTTTTGTACTTTTGGAGCCCCTGTACAAAACAAATTTTCCATCGTGAATCTTGTTTTTTAAGAAACAAAATCAGTTGCCATGCACGACTTTCTAATACATTTAAGTTTTTGGTCCATTTGTCCTATTGTAAAGTCCATCCGTGGACATATGGACATACAGTATATAACTGCCTGATGCGTAGCATACTCGATTATTGTAGCTTTATTTGGATGCCATATTGTAACTGTCACAAATATAGATTGAGAAAAGTTCAGAAAAGATTTGTAAAGTATCTGCTTTTTAAACATTGTTTCCCATATCAAAATCTCAGCTACGAGATCAGGTCTGAAATCCCCTAGAGGAGCGTCGAGGAGATCATCTACTACTGTTTTTGTTTAAGCTGATGAATGGCTTAATATATTGCAGTTTAATTCTCGAACAAATCGGAATACAAACTGTTGCACGTCAGACTAGATTACTACGACTTTTCCATGAAGACACTCACCGCACCAATTATGGTTTTACGGCCTTTTGCAGCAGAATGGTCGCAAACTACAACAGACACTATGGTCACATTGACATCTTTTCCATAAGCCTATACGCAATTAGAAACCATCTGTGAATTTCGTAGTTAAATTTAGACTTTTTTCTTGACTTTCCTTTCCCCGCGTTTTGCATGTTTTGTTTTTATATAGTTTGTTTTTTGTTTTTGTTTTTATAATTTTTCTTGTACCATTTAAAGTTTATTGTATCTTTGTAGAGTGGTAAATAAATAAATGAATACATTTAAGGTATTATACAGGGTAAGTTATAACTATAAAAAGGAAAAATTACCAAATGAAAAATACTTTTATTTATAAAAATTAAGTCAAATAAAGTTAATGTTAAAAAATAAATGTATTTTTATCCAAATTTAAAGTGGGGTAATACAGAAAAAAAGTGTATAACACTGGACAACACAATTTTTTGTTCTAATATTTAAACTTTATTGACAGTTGTATTGAGATCACACAAAATAAAAAGTGGTATGTGCTGGGTATCGGATAAAGATTTTCTGCCGCTGAACACGAATCTGAAGTCAAAACTAGAGGTCAAACTGCAAAAACCCAATTGCGGTGGCCAAGAAGGCACTAGCAATTTTTTTTTATTGAAAGGGGCTATGTAGCACCTAACTTTAAAAGCCCTATAATTATTTCCACTTTGTTTTTAAAAATCAGCCCAGCCGTTCCAGACTTACAACCATTTGAAATTTGGCTTAAATACTATACAAACAGTGCGGTTTTAATGGTATTGGCTTGTAAGTCTGAAACGGCTGGCTGATTTTAAAACAAAGTGGCGTTAAATAGAGTATTAAAGGGCCTTTTAAATGAGATGCTACATAACCCCCTTTTAATAATATTCTAGTGCTTCCTTGGCCCCAGCAATTCGGTTTTTTGCAGTTAAACCACTAGTTTTGACTTCAGATTCTTGTTTAGCGGCAAAAAATATGTCAGAAAATCTTTGTCCGATACCCAGCACATACCACTTTTTTATTTTGTGGACCTGTGTAATTTTTTGATATGTATGTCTATGTTTAACATTGCATTTGGCATACGTTGTGGCAAACATTCCTAAACAGCTTTGTTGTTTGTTTTTTTTTGCATATGCTTGTTGCTATTCTCCCCTCCCCTTATTCTCAGTACTCACATCAAATCATGTTCTACGTACGGCCCTGACCGTAGATATTGCACTATGCATTAGTACAATAAAAAACATTTTTTAGGCAGAAAATTCTGCTTTGCGAACTTTATCTCATATACCGTGTATCCACGGATGGAATTAAGTTTACATGTAATTTTTTGTTTTTATATTTCAAAAAAAAAAGTTACTTTTTTATAAAAATTTTGCTTTGTCGGAAATGCCAAAAGCTATATTAAAATTGCCGTAAGATATATAGGGTGGTTCAAAATAGTGATATTAATATTTAAACAAAAATCTGAAAATAATATTTTTAAAATTACATAATTAAATAACATAAAAACGTAATCAAAAGTGTATAATACTTTTTTCCTATACCGGATGACAACAAAATTACTATCCAGCATTTTATTTCCTTCGGTGATAACATATATCTACCCGTTAAACTTTAAGTATGTTATATTTTGTCACTGGTGTGCCAATTTTGGATATAATAACATATGCGTACTACTTCCGGTTTAACCGGAAGTGACATATACTTTTATATTTTAAATGGAATACCCTGTATATTTTATAAAATTTAAATTTAACAAGTAATTTCTAATATAAATCCTTTAATAAATCCATAATCTATGTTTTTTAGTTTTAGAGGAAACGGCGTTTGAAAATGTCCAAACGACCTGTTTATTGGAAAAAAATGGAAACATCACAAACATTTAAAATTCTTATATATTTTTTAACTTCCCCAAATTATTATATTACTACTTCCTGTTTAACCGAAAGTGCTGTATAATTTAAATTTATAAATATGATAACCCTAATAATTTTAATGGATCACCCTATATATATTTTTTTAATATTTAAAATCTACAATTTATTCCTGATGTTAAATTTATAATATAAATATAATAATAAATTTTTTTTGGTTTTTGAGAAAATTGCATTTAAAAACTTTCAGACGATCGCACCATATGCAGTGTTTATGGGAAAACAAATTAATATAATTCATTAAAATCTCATAAAGTTAAGAGTTTTGAAATTTTATGTTATAAGGTCATATTTATGGTACTTTCTACTCCTCCGAAAGTCCCAAGAAAATTAAATAACCTTATTAATTAATAAATATAAATACTTACATAGAAAGCCCTTTTTGCGCTGCCAATGCTTTATTGCTTTTAAAAGAAATCAAATGACTAAATATTTCAACATGCCTTACGGTTTTATAGGAAATCTTTATTATTAATTTATCTTATAAAATAAATTATTAAGTAAAAGTTTTTTATCAAATTAAACAATTTTATCCATAAACTAAATGTGTTAAATGTTTCCCATAACCAGTGCTGCCGAAACGTGGGTAAATCGCATCCCTTCCCTAGCATCGCGCGCGATTCCCACACAGCGTCAAATTTTTTTCCTGTCAAGCGACGCGCAGATTTACCTACAGTATAAAAAGTATAAAACACAAGTTGTGTGTGGCAGGGCAAAAGTTCCCCTCGATTTACCAGCCGACATGCTTCGCGACCAACCGCCACGCTGTGTGGTATGCGAGCGCGATGCTAGGAAGGGTATGATTTACCCACATTTTGGCAGCACTGCCAACAACCACTGCATATGGAGCAATCATCTGGAAATTTTTTAACGCAATTTTCTCCGAAACTAAAAAAGATAGGTTGTATTATAAATTTAATATCAGAAATAAATTTTAGAATTTAAATATTAAAAATATATATAGGGTTTTCCAATAAAATTATTAGGAATATAATATGTAAAAGTTCAGATTTTACAGCACTTCCAGTTAAACAGGAATTGTATTATAATGATTGTAGTAAAGTAAGTCTTAAAAAACAATTTAGGAATTCCAAATTTTGGTGACGTTTTTTGTTTTCTCATAAACTTGTATATTGTGCGATCGTTTGGACGTTTTTAAAGGCCATAAAACTAAAAAGCTAGGTTATGAATTTGTAAAAGGTTTTATATTAGAAAAGACTTGTAGAATTTAAATCCTAATAAAATATACAGGGCGTCCCATTTAAAATACTATAATAATAGGGTTAGGTCACTTTCGGTTAAACCGAAAGTTGCACGCATATGTTATTATGTTATTACATCCAAAATTGGCATCTAGTGACACAATATAACATACTTAAATTTGAAAGGTATACCCGGATAGTAATTTTGTTGTCACCCGGTATGTTATGGTTTGAGGTCAACGTTAAAAAAACCCAGTTCAGTGGACAAAAATTTTTTTTTTTTAATTAAAAGCGTTAAAAAATTTAGCTTTATAATATACGAAGGGATTTAAAATTGGGAAAATCTTTATTTAGCAAATAAAAAAAAGGTTAATGAATATTATTACTTATTTAAAAGGAAGGAAAAAAACTCTTTACTTGTTGGGTAATAACTTACATTCATTTTAGCTTAACTTCATAATAAAAAGTAAATTAAATTATTTATAAGAAAAACCATTTATTTTAGTTAACACCTAATTTTCACAAGTAATTATAAGTGATACGAGAAAAAGTATAAAACTTTTTTATACCTTTTAATGCTTCTTAATTAAGTAGTTTCAAAATTATATTTTTTTAAATTTTATTGTTGCAATTTTGAGGCACCCTGTAACTCATAGGGCATTTTTTATTATATCTAAAAAAATATTAAAATATTCAGTAAATTACAAATATTTTTATGCAAAAACTTCTCGCATTTCTAAAACAACTGAAAAACACATTGTTGGGCAATAATTAATATTACACGATATTTCATTTTACACGCATTTAACTGGAATAATACATCTTTTACCGAACACACCTTTATCGTTTCGTATGTTAAGGAATTTCGTGAGTGGAAGCAAACTATTATTATTGTCTTTGACAGGGGCGGTCATATCGACTTTCTGAGGGGGGCTATAGGCCGAAAAGGTCCCTCACCTATTTTTATTGTTGTTCTTTCATTCTTTAATTTATAAAAGTACAACCCACGTATTTGAAAAGCAAAAAAGAGGGTCCTTACTTCTCTCTTTTCAATTCCATGATCACCCTCACCCCTCGGACCAGCCCTGAGGGGAAGGGGGGCATATCATCATTAAATACCCAAAATGCCCATATTTCCCATTAAATATGTATGAAATACAAAGGATGTGGCATTAATAGGGGGGCATGGCCCCATGCCTCCTGTCTTTATTTAAAAAGATATGAGAGATTTTTCGAGCGTAGGGCTACCGTAAATAGTAAAAATTGTTTTTTGTCATGCCGTCTTCTACTCTGGTAAAATATTGGTCTTTGCCTGTCTAATTGTTTAAAGACATGTTCTCTATTGGTTGGGCGGATTCATTTAATTGTTGTTATTTATTTGGGTACACACCAAAAATAAAAGTTTTTTTCTTTAAGCAAAATAAAGAAAAACCCAAGCAAAATCTAAAACAAGTATTTAGAAAACTAAAAAACGACGTTTCGGTGGCAAGTCTGCCACCTATGCGTTGTCAAGATAAAAATAAAATATAAATAAAAATTTAAAAATATACTAATATGACACTATAACCAAACAAACATATTTGACAATTAATGTCAAACCTTTCAGAATCTCCTAAAGTTAACGCTTAGTTTTAAATTTTAAAATCTAAATAATACCTAATTTTTAATTTTTTATTTAGATTTTATTTTTATTTTGACAACGGTGGCAGACTTGCCACTGAAAAGTTAATTTTTAGATTTCTAGATACTTGTTTTAGATTTTTTTGGGTTTTTCTTTATTTTGCTTTAAAAATTATAATTTTTGGCTTGTATCCAAATAAAATAACATCAATTTGTGTAATTGGTGTCAATATTAATAAAGCATTTCTCTGTAATAGTAATTCGCCATTTACAGATATAATACTTAGATTATGTAAATATTATTTTTTTAGTACTTCTAAACTGCATATTATTTTATAAGAGTTCTGATGTTTTCAGCGTTTATCATCAGCCGCCACTGCTCCAAAATTTACTAGATGCTCTGGAGCATACTTAATAAATTATTCATTTAGGAATTTGATAATATAATTGTTGCTGCTTGTGGGGATTTTTAAACTAAATTATTCCAAAATAAACTTTAGATAATATTTCTGTTTCTTCTAAATTCCGAGAATTAATGTATTTTGGAAAAACATCCGGGTTCAAACTTTAAATAAAAATAGCATAAATTTAAAAAAATATTTAAAATCATGTTTTGGTAGTTGCCTAAAATAATTACTGTAAAGTTGTGTTCGAATATGATATGACTGCACACTGCTTACTTTTAAATAGTTTGATTTTGGTCATATAAGTTTAAATCATAATAAGGAAAAATAAAAAATAAAAGTCTCATTTTTTAACCAACTTCAAAAAAGGAGGAGGTTATATGTTCAACACAGGGGCGGTCATAAGAGGGGGGGCCATGGGGGCCATGGCTCCCCGTTCATGCCACATCCTTTGTAACCGATTAGGTTTTATTTACCTAAACACACCTATTTACAAATTTGGACATTTATTGATGATATGGCCCCCTCTCGGAAAGTTGATATGACCGCCCCTGGTTCAACACCTATGTTTTTTATGTATGTATGTACACCGATTACTCCGTGAATTGTGGACCTATTTAAAAAATTATTTTTTCATTTAAAAGCGTAAACTTCTGTGACAAAGAGTACTAAACTTGTTTCTTTAATCTCTGACGCATCGAAAGCTGCATTTAACTTCAACATTTTCTAATTTGTCAGGAGTTGTCATCTTTTAAAGATTGTATCATCGACTTTAAAAACAAGGAGGTTATTAATTCGTCCCGTATGGTTTTTTGTGTCAGGTGTTTTCGTTTATAACCAATTTATGGATATTATGCCGCGTCCAGACTTGGCAACACCTCGGCGCGCCGCTCCACGCCCACTGATCTCGATGGATAGCCAATGCTTGTTACCTGCGCGAAACAAAAGTTATAATTCATGAGCGAAAAAATGAGTTTGAGCGCAAGCAAATCGAAGGGCATCAAAGGAAGTATCGGGCAGAATCATGTGAATTTATCGCCGCTTTTTCCGTTTGAAGGACGTTGAGTCAGTACCGTATTTAAATAAATTTTAAAAATACAGTTACATCAAAAACGTCTAATACGCTATATGTCAATTGTTGAAAAAAGTATTAAAAGCAGTCCCGGATCTAGGAGGGGTGGGAGCGCAAACGGTGGTGTCTGCCACGGGTGACACCTTCAAGGGGCGGCAAATTAAAACATGGAATGTAACGACATTGTTTTTTGGCCGATTCCTTTTGTCTCCTTTATCTTGCCTCTCGACTTGCACCATTCTACAAAAAATTCTTGCAAAGTATTAAGCGTAAAGTGGGGTAAGTGCAAAATCGGGGCAACTGCAATCATTAACCTTGATTGTAAAACGACGCAGAAATTTTGTTATTTTTTTACACAAACCAACCTTTTAGGCCCACTGATAGCTTCCTCAGGACATTATGGAATTCAGAACACTGTTTTTGCTTCTTAAGGTTATTTTGTTACCCTATCCGAAATTATTTAAAAAATTTCTTTGTGTGCCGAAAATACCTTTTTTTATACGTTAAAAAGTGTTTTGCTTTCTTTCCCGATTTAAACGATTAAAAATAAAACGGAGTTTAGCTATTCTAAATTGCAATTTTCCGGGATAGTCGGGAAAGTGCAATCACTGTAGTGTTTTTCTTTACCAAAATATTTGGAGAAAAAAAGTAGAACTAAATAGTTTAGATCTTTAACTAAATAAACTGGGCACAGTTCTGTTAAAAATATATTTTTAAGCAACGTTCAATGTTACACTAATGAAAGAAGTGGTCGCACTTACTCCCACTTCTTCCCTTATATATTGGTGGATGCTAAAGCAAAATTTTACCCTTAATTTAAGTTCAGAACATAGATTAAAAACGTATTTTGCATGTGTAAAGCCACCATCACTTTTATTCTTGAGTAAATTGCTAATAAACTTTAAAAACTGAAGAAAAACATTATTGCCTTTGGACTCGCATGCCCTGTTCATTAAAAAACTAATAATAAAAATACCCAAAGTTTTTTGAGATCCGGAAAATTTGTGACTCTTCTGATTACGCATTCATGTTTAGTAGTCCAAAATACAACACAGAATCTGGGTCATATCCTTCTTTATTTTATCAAGTGACATTAAACTCAACGATATAAAATTATTATTCTCTGTACAACGTGACCCAGGTAATCCGTTTACCTTTTCGTCAAGATAATTTAGCTAATCTTTGTCCTTATTCACTGTTGAAGTATGATTTTTTTTTATATCACTAACTTATTTGATATTCGTAAAGAAATGTGAAATAATATAAATTATTATATAAATATATAACGAATATTTTTCTTTCACATTAAGATTTTAAAATTATTTAATGATTTAAAAGATTTAAGTCCGGTACTGGACATAACTTTTTAATGCGCATGTACCAACAACCTTCGGTGGGCCTTGGGTTTGTTTTACTGCGCGAGGTCAGTAAAACTCACACAAGGAACTAGGCTCTGTGTACTCTAAATGTGAGATATCTATGTCCACGCCACATACCCCGCCACATAGCGCGGACGTGGACATGTACGGAATTCACGTCGTTTTAAAAGCTTGGCGAATTATTTGCCGGTGATTCAGAGCTTGTTGGTTTTTAGCGTCAAAGGAGCGCGCAAACAGGTTGGTTGAGTCTGGACGCGATGTTCGACAAATTGTGGCAAGTCTGGGCGCAGCTTTAGAGGCAGCATTTTCGTTTTGTGCGAACAGTTTACTTAATATGTAGTAGTGTTTCTTAGTATATGGTCACCAGTTAAATAACAATAATAAACTAAAAAGAAATTAACATAAAAAAAGACTAAACCGACTTCAAAATAAAGTATAATTAAAATTTTTAAGATAATGATTAGAATAAAAAGTAAAAGCATGAAGTCGGGTAATAACATTGTGGTACTAAAGTATAGAAAGCATGTGTTTGAAGTTTGAAAAGGTCCTAACTACCCCACCATAAACAGTTTTTGGATATTAGGATTGGATAGGAGTGGAGTATATTATATAGATTTTATATCAGGAATAGCTTAAAGAATTTAAATCTTAAAAAAATTATAGGGGTTCCATTAAAATTACCAGAGTTATTAAACTTATAAGTTCAAATTTTACAGCACTTCCGATTAAACAGAAAGTAGTATTATAATGAGTCTCCAAAGGTAGAGCCTTTTAAAAGAACTTTTAAGCATTTTAAATTTCTTGTGGTGTTCATTTTTTGCCAATAAAACTGCATATTGTGCTGTCGTTTGGACTTTTTCAAACGCCATTTTCTTCAAAACCAAAAAAGTTTGGTTATGGAAATATTTAAGGTTTTATATCAAAAAGATCTGTAGAATTTAAGTACTAAAAAACATACCAAAGTTTATATCTTAAATTGGCATCCGGTGATACAATATAAGGTCTCTAAATTTGAAATCTATACGGTTGCACTAAAGAAAATAAATTGCTGGATAGTAATTTTGTTGTCACCCGGTATACTTACTGTCGGATCATGACACTAACTTTGAGATCGAGGTCAACGAATAAGACAAAAAAATAGAGACCCTAACTCAAAAGTCAAAAACATTTTGTAAGGGCAAGTTTTAAATGGAAAAATCTCTCCAATATGATCCTAAGAATACAACAACAATATAGAGCTATAGTAACTTCTATAAACCATATATTTTAAGAATTTTTGATGTATTTTGTTGAGAATGCATGTTTATAGCGCTTGTGTAAACATAAAGTTTATTTATTATCTCTTTAGAAAAGTTATGCACCCACAGCTGTGGACTCTTGGCCTGATTTTTCGACTTAGGGAGTAGAAATTTTCATCAGAAATTTCTACTCCCCAAGTCGAAAATCGGGGCCCTGTTGGTTGACAAGTAGCACTGGATTATGGTTATACCGAAAGCGCTCTGCTACGCTTTTAAGCATTTAATTTTTTATACAAGATACAGTCTTATTTATTTTTTCTAAAATATTGTGGTAAAACTATAATTAATTATAAGGACAAAAATTAAAATTCTTTAAGTTACCGTTTAATGTCACTTTTTTAAATATTATTTTACAGACAGTACTAATATGTCACCTTTACGATTTATAAAGTCGTGAGAAATTTTTAAATTTTAAACTTTAAAATATTTTTTGGTACGTTCTGTATTATTTAAAAAGCACATATTTTTAAATTATTGTTAAAAGTTGTACTGGTTATTTTTTAAATTAAATTTACCATTGTCCATATTTTTTGGCAACTCTGTGAGATACCTTGTTTTAATGCTATATTTAATACAAAACAATTTTTTCCGGTAAACAGATAGGTTGCTTCCTTATTCGATCTCGTGCTAGTACTAGACCTGGCAGCATTCGGCTCCACATGACCCAAAAGCGGTGTCTAAAGCCAAAGAAGATACTAGCTAACGCAAATAGTTATTTTGTGCTGAAATCTATCATTTTGCATAACATCTCACCATTCTGTCAAGATATAAATGTTATAGACGAAAAAATTATAGTTTATTTGCTCTCTCGATGATTACATATTTAAACAAATAATATATGGTTTTCTCCAGAATATAGGTTTAATAAACATTTTAGGAAAATTAAACTTTGTGTTAGTATGCTATGAAGAACTATTTGTTCTTGATAATATATAAAAGTTAAGATTACTTTAAATTAATAAAATATTTAATATAAAATAATTATTTTAATTTAGGTTTAATAAAATTATCTTACTATACAGAGAAGGTCTCATAAGCTGTTTTGAATATTTTTATCAGCAACAACTAATAAAATAAAATCTCAACGAGACTACCAGAACGAGAACTGAGCTAATGGTCGTGTCTTGGCAAATATGGTAAACATTTTACTGCAACAAATTACTAAACTGGCTAAAATTTAAAAACTTTTATTAAAAATAAATGACTGATTGACAATTTTGAGTTTAACATTACTTTGAAAAAACAAGCTTAACTGCGAAAAAGATACACATCAGGTATCATAACCATGCAATTTTTAAGCATTTTTGGAAAATGTTTACCACTTTTGGACACAACCATAAGCTCAGTTCTTGGTTTAGTTAAAATTTTATTTTATTAGTTTGTGATAAAATACTTTGAACGGAAGCTTATAAACCTTCTCCGTGATAGTAACTACAATTTTTATATTACCTAAAGTTAAAATATTAGTTTTTATTAAATATTTCATTAATTTATTTCTTTTTAAAGTAATATTAACTTTTATGATATTATGCATTTACAGAATAGTTTTTCGTAGTATATAAAAGTTTAGTTTCTCCTGTAAATGTTTATTAAACCTCTTGATTTGAGAAAAGCCAAATATTATTTCGTTAAAAAAATATTGTATTAATTGAATAAATTAGGCAATCACACCTCAAAATTTTTCATGTAAGATATTAAAATAGAATAACCGGTTACATCCGTACCATATTTTATAAACTATTTTTCAAAAAGTCGCAGCCACTGCTTTTCTTTTAGTAAAAACTATTTTGAAATTCCCACTAGTATGAACAAATTCTCATCTCTTGGCTTTTCCTAACTGATGCACGGTTTTTCAAGAAAAAATAAAAACCACTTTGAAGCTACGACGACGAGTTTGTTAGAAAGAAACTTCCTTGCAAAATAATAATAAATAGAACTGATATAATTAGCAATGATTATTTTTGAAGATTGGTGATTTAACAGGGGAGAGTGGACCTTTTTAGTTATTAAAAAAATTGAAGAACTGTTTAGTAAAAAACACATGCAAACTATAAACATAGGCCTATAGTTTGCCAGGTGTTTATTTGTATGCAACGACTTCTTTAGTTGACCCACTATTATTCATACCGCCTCCCGGTTGTAGTTTAAAAGGTCTTTCGCAATTCTGGCGAGTATCCTTAGTGAATATTTTTGCTTGACGCTTGTCCTGGTGTTCTTATCCACCAGGCCTTTGGATTAATCTCAGGATCCATGATCTAATAGATGACCTTACTTGGCATGTTGGAATACCACGGTAGGGCTCGGGGATCTAACATTGCTCTGCCAGCCCCCTCCTTTGCCAACCTATTAGCTTCTTCATTGCCTTGGTGGCCTTTGAAGTCCTGGTACCCAGACAATATTACGTCTTGTTGGACGTATTCACCTCTTTCAGGGCAACTAAGCAGTTCTGCACCAGCTTAAGAGCTGATTTTTCATGAACTGATTTCCTGATGAGTCATGATCACACTGTCCAATAAATTAATAACTACACATAACTTTTTTCCTTTAGATGTTCTGAGGAAATATTGGGTAAATTGTTATATAGGCATAGCATAGGGAAAGAGTTAAATACCGTGGCAATGAACAAACTGTAGCACAACTTTCTATAAAACCAGATGAGCATTTATAGCTTATGATGTATTGTAGCAAATTGACAATAAACTGCAGAATAAAGAATACATATATATTAAAATGGTAAAATTTCTTTAGTATAAACAATAGCCATATACAGGCATATAAAATGATTCTCCTAGATAAAGTTTTATATCAGATGAATTATTTTTTTTTTTTGAAGTATCTCTAATAATTTTTGTTTTATTTCGGAGTGGGAGCCACTGAGTGTGCGGAACACTTTGTAGTTTGCTGGGATCCCCTAGTAAGTTGTTTTGTTATCAATATAACTCTGTTTTTTTTTATAAATTAATTCTATATTTGAGGCTTGCTATTGAAATTGGACAAAAGGAGCTAAAATATATAAAAATTTATACTGACTCCACCACTGAATGAAAAATAGTTCTTTTTATATCCGTCTTGTCAAGCGTCCAGGAAGTGTCTTCTCCAATTTTTATTATTATGTGCACAGAATAAATTAGAAAATACCAACACAGTCTAGCCAAATAGATCTTAAAAGAAAAAAAATCAGTTTAAATATTTTACTTAAGATTAGTGATCAGCTGGACTGGTTTTATTCGAGATTAACTTTTCTAAAAAAAGCTAAATAAAAAGTGCTTAACAGATAAGTCTAGAAGAGAAAATGATTTTATAATAAAGAGGATGTCCAGAAAGCTTCGTGTTAGAAATAATAGTGGTGGACAGACTAACTCAAAATAAAGTAAGGCGTATCAGACGATTAACTTGGTGAATCATGGGCGGCTGGTGCATAAGAGCTGCAATGCTGCAGAACCACCCAGAATTTTCAAACTGCTTGGTATTTTTTATAACATTCAATTCATCGCTTACAATTAAAATATTAAATATTCATAAAAACAAAACTAAGTAACCAGTTTTCGGCCGAGAACTCTAGTATAGTAGGCACACGCATCTTCACCCAGTGACGACACAGCATAGATTACTGCGCAGTGGACCATCTTAAATAATACCTCAGTCTCTCACGACGTTATTGCATTGACTAAACTAAGCGGACTCTTTCGGTGCGCCGCACGATTGTTTCAATTTCCTCTATGCCGAATGCACTTGTCGTTGGGCAAAATTAGGCTGCTAAAATACCTAAATTTTGGTTATTGTCTTTGCAGGCATCCGCGGTAGCACTTACAGGTTTTTATTCGTATTTTGTTTGTTTAGTGTCTGTATAGACAATGCGATGTGGTGCATAATTTATTGAACGTTAAACGATTTTTGAATATTTATATGAAGAGAAACTTGAACTAAAAACTAGTGGTAGACCGTTACCGGACATCGTGATTGAAGTAACCTGGGTTAGCAGAGGAAAGCCTTATACGCGTCATTTCAATAGTGACATTTATTCCGGAATGACTGGATGTGTAGATGTAATAGGAAAATGTATTTTTTGCTTTCTCATGTGCTTTTTGCAGGCGATAAGACATGGTCAGAAGTTGGTGTAAGAGACTCTGATTCATTTATCGGAAAAATAAAGAAACACGATAATTCGAAGAATCATCTTCACATGCGATGAAATATGCTTTATTGGGGACCGTTAACATAAGAGCTTAACTGGACACTGCATATTGAGAAATATTCAGATACACAATGAGAAAGTAAAAAAAAACCAGATATATTTTATCCAGAATTATAAATTGTTTAGAATTTTGCGGTGCCATCGAATTAGCAGCTTAGAGGGCACGACGAAACTGAAACTTTACAAATCCTGGAATATTTCTATATATATAAAGGTTCATATCTGTTATTTTTCTAAAAATGCTGTCTGAACGGAAGTTTTGTCCTGGATTTCGTATGATATGTGATTATTTGATTGAGGAATTAACAAAAGGAGCATAAGCAAAAACGTCGTCGCCGGTGGGTGCGACCATGGATTTCAAGGCGAGCTAGATCCTGGAGCTTTAAACATGTTAAAAAGAACTAGCGAAAGAAGATCCCAAATCATATCACAATCATCTTCAAATCTAACTATCTAGTTCATGATTCCGAAAACACTTAGTAGTAGTTCTTAAAATGCTCCAAAAGAAGCAACGTGTTTTCATTGTTCCACCTAAAATTCATCCTAATATAGCTACAGTGACGTACTTAAGAGCGAACATCACGGTGAGGTGAACTTGAAATCCAAAAACCACGTTTTTACAACGAAGGCACGTTTTGGCAACAGCGTATAATTCAACTAGCAATCGTGCCTGCTCGAGTAATTTCGTAATGTTTGGTGGCGTTTAACCTTGAATGAGAAAGTGTCCAAAACAATTTTATTTTACAATTTATAATAATTCGCGCAGTTAAGTTGGTTGGCGCGCTATCCGGCCGAGCGCATAAAAAAATAACTTGTCTTTACTATCACTATATAGTATAAAAATAAACTCCCTTTTTCTGTCTGTTTGTATGTATGTATGCTAAAATCTTTAAAAGTGTTTAACGGATTTTGATGCGGTTTTTTAAATGGATAGAGTGATTCAAGAGAAAGTTCTATATGTATAATAATACAAAAAAACATATACAGAGTGTTTAAAAAATAGTTTTTATTTAAAATTTGATATTGACGTTACTATTCTCAACTAATTTTGATGCGGTTTTTTTTTAATAGATAGATTAATTCAGAGGAAATTTTATATGCATAATAATATCAAAAAAATATATATACAGAGTGTTTTAAAAATAGTTTACATTTAAAATTCGATATTTCTCAACGGATGTTAATACGGATTTTTTTTTATAGATAAAGTGATTTAAGAAAAAGGTTTATTTGTATAATAATACCCTAAAAAAATGTATACAGTGTGTTTATAAAAATAGTTTACATTTAAAATCCGATATTACTCAACGGATTTTGATACGTTTTTTTTAATAGATAGAGTGATTTAAGAGAAAAGTTTATATGTATAATACTATCCAAAAAACCATATACAGAGTGTTTAAAAAATAGTTTATATTTAAAATTCGATATTGACCTTACTATTCTCAACAGATCTTGATGCGTTTTTTTTTCTATAGATAGAGTGATTCAAGAGAAAGGTTTATATATATAATAATATCTAAAAAACATATACAGAGTGTTTAAAAATTAGTTTACATTTAAAATCCGATATTACTCAACGGATTTTGATGTGTTTTTTTTTAATTGGATAGAGTGATTTAAAAGAAAGGTTTATATGTATAATACTATCCAAAAAAACATATACAGAGTGTTTAAAAAATAGTTTATATTTAAAATTCGATATTGACCTTACTATTCTCAACAGATCTTGATGCGGCTTTTTTTTCTATAGATAGAGTGATTCAAGAAAAAGGTTTTTATGTATAATAATATCTAAAAGAAACATATACAGAGTGTTTTAAAAATAGTTTACATTTTAAATCGATATTGTTGTTACTATTGCAATTAAAAAATGTGTTTATAGGAATTGTCTACAGCTAGCTATGGTTTATAATAAAATATAAAATTGCCATACAGGGTGGGTCAAAAAGATGTTAAATTAAAAAAAACCCTAAAACTAAAATACATTTTAACTACGCTATTATACCATCTAGAAATTACAAAATTGCTTAAATTGTAAGATTTATAAATAGGTATATAATAAAATAAAAAAAATATTATACAGAAAGTATCAATTTTTTTATTAGGTTTCTTACCACTATTCAATGGATTTTGATGCGTTTTTTTTTATTAATGAAGTGATTTAAGATGACGGTTTAGTTAATATGTATACAGTGCATTTCTTTAATGCCCCCCCTTTATTTTTTGATCGAATTAATTTTAAAAATTAAACTTTAAAATATAAAATTGATGCATAAATACTATATTTTAGAGTGAAATTGACAGATGAACATTTTAAGATGGCGGCTGACGCCATATTGGAAAAAAGTTAAATGGAAAGAGGGATCTTGTGGCACATTATTTTAAATCTCCTAATGAGTACTTTATATTCCCAAAATATAAAGTCAATATCTTTTCTAATACAAAATGGCAAAACATTAATCTATAGGATTCTCGGTGGATTCCTTATTTCCATTTTCCTGGTGTGTCTAGGATCTATAATTTCGGGCAACAAACATTTAAAATAAAATACTTTCAATTTTTCTTCCATGTTTTTTTTTCCAAAAATCATTATCTCTCCAAATCTAAAATATTCAAACCAGTTTTATTTTAAATCAATTTAAAATCACCGTCGTGTCCTTACCTTTTCGACAAGCATACCCTTGGGTGTCCAGACAATAAAATAACAATAATCTCTCTGTGTAATGTGTAACTGCCCTTGAATTTGATAGTAATAATCATGTTTTAAATTTAATGCCATTTTACCATTTTCATCTAATGTGGCAAATTTGATTATCTTATTTTTAATGGCTTCAGTTGGAGTAAGATTGAAGGCCTTAGATGGACATTTTACTTCGACAAGACCTCGCGACCCTACTAAACCATCTGGACTGGCAGCTAAAGCGCTGCAGTTCTTATCGATAAAAAGGCCACAATTTTGAACTTTAATGTTAAATTCTGCTTCAAATTCTTTAATTGCGAAAGGTTCCTTTTCATGGCCATATCGAGTGTGCTCATTTCCTCGGAAATCAGAATAAAGCAGCTGCTTAACTTTGTTTTTACAATTAGTTTTAGGTAGCATTTTACAAATGGATCCAAAGTTAGATGCGGTTAATCGTAACCTTCTTTCTTGGCTCCACAGTGGATTTCCTCCTTGTCCTCTAGTATTTAGCTCAATGTTACTTATTTCCTCCTCACTTTTTTCAAGATCCCTTAAAAATACAGATTTTGGTGGCCCCTCCTCTATGACTGCCCCTGAATGCGACTCGTTGAATTACTGATCGTTCTTGTTCTTGGGGGACTTAGCCCCCTCCTTCCGCCACAAAAGATAATTGTATTGTAAAATTAAAAATTATACTTACGAACTGTTATCTTCTTGGCTAGTGTTACCAATGAAACTGTCTGTTTCTTTTCTTTAGCGATTTTTTTTTCCCCATAATAAAACGCTTTTTTCAGTCTTTATTTTTCCCATTATGATGCACCTGAACTACACTAGTAATGTATTTACACAAAACACAGATTTTACAATGTTTTAAAACAAAACACCTAAAAAAGTATTGCTTGTTACATGCGGCCAAAACTCATGATATTGTTATCGACAGTATAGGAAACGTTTTTGTGAATATTTTTTTCTGCGTTTGATATAGAGGGTAACTGAAAGAGTTTTTCAACAGTAACTTATAGATTGATCAACTCGTCATTTAAATGGAATGTCCTATTTTTTAGCTTAAATTTTTTTTGGAATCTACGTGTTGCTAATACAATTTCGTAAAAACATGTCAATCAGATTCAGCCATTTTAGTAGCAATTTCTCAGTTTTTCTGAAATATTTGACAGATGCAATTCCAAATAAAAATGGTCAGTTCTCTGAAATTCAAACAAGATAGGCTAACTATTTTCTGACTTCGGGATAAATAAGACTAACATCACACGGTGCTCGTCGCATATAAGAGCTCAAAATTAACACGTATTTCGATATTTCCAGTAAACTCAAAATCCTCATTTTTAAATGTCAACCTTATTTTTTTCTCACCAATGGATACTGCTACAAGAAGGGCACTTTTATATCACAAACCCTATATTTAAAATGAACGGTTTGCGTATAAAGTGGAAAAACGAAATATTTCATTCACAGACACTCAAAAATGTCAGTTGGCTTTGGCATGAATGAATCAACAAAAAAACAGAAGCTATCGAGTTAATTAGGCACGCTAAAACTAACAAGTTTTTTCCACTTTATACGCAAACCGTTCACTTTAAACATAGGGTTGTAATTATAAAGTGCCCTTCTTTTGTAGCGTAGAATCCATTGGTGAAGAAAAAAAAATAAGGTTGACATTTAAAAAATTAAGTTTTTGTGTTTTCAAAATATCAGAATACGGTGTTAATTTTTGGGCACCTTGTATATTTTTTCTTGACAATTTTCATGTGAGTGGTAAGATATGGATCTTATTTATCCAAAGTCAGAAAATAGTTAGCCTATCTTGTTTGAATTTTAAGAAATTGTTATTTTTGTCTAAGGTTGCATCTGTCAAATATTTCGAAAAAACTGAAATTGCTGCAAAATGGCTAGACCTAGGTGTATGATGTTTTATACAAAGTTGTATTAAAATTTAACGTAGATTCCAAAATTCAATAAAAAATAGGACATTCTATTTAAAATAACGAAGTTGATGTCTACTTCCGGTATAACCGGAAGCTGTCGAGAGTTGAAAATATTTTTGTTAAAGAGAGCTCTTTCAGTTACCCTCCTATATAAATTTTCAGAAAAATATTCCTAGGCGTTTCCTATATACTTGTCGACTCAACTCGTCGTGACGGACCCTGTATATCATCCCCATACTAAATTTTCGCTCAACGTGCATTTAAAAAAATCATAATTTCAAAACGAGAAAAGATAGAAAGCTGAAACTTTCAGGAAAAATTGGCCACTTAATGGGATAACTGTCAAAAAATTTTCAAAACAATTGGAGCACGTTAAGTACAGGGTTTGGCAAAAAATGTAACTTTTTAAAAATCGTGGTGAGCGTAATCAATTATCTGTCCAGGGTTTTATTTTATCGAAACGAAATTTTGCAGACAAGTCAGAAATGGTCCCGTTCAGAATCCTGTTGTTTTTGAGTTTAATCGGATAAATAGAAACGGAGTTATTTACGATTTTGTAGAAAAAATTGACCGAATTTCAGGCTTAATAACTTGAAAACGGTTACATCATTCGTCATGGGATTACTGGGACATGAAAGGGCTTCTTTTAGAATCAAAACGCCTAAATGGTCTTCTGTTTAAAATGTTTTATTTTCTCTGAGAAATTTTTAAATGAAAAAATTGACAAAAATTTTAAAATTTTTGCATGTTTTTATTTTTTTTTTCTTAAAATTTTGACCTTGAATTAAAAAACGTAAATGTCATTGGATTTTACACGAAAAGTTCTATAAAGCAAGATATTAAGCATAATCGTATCATCTATACAGCGTGTTTTATAAAGCTTTAAAATTTTCATTTTTTTTTGTTAAAAAATGGGACATTTTTTTACATTTTATTTTTTTCTGAAAAAGTACTAAAGCTAAAATTTTAAAATAATTTTAGCATAATGTTTACTATTTGCTCTAAAACATATTAAAATTTTAAGTCGCTAGTTTAAATTGTTTTAAAGATATGAATTTTTGAATTTTACTAAAAAGTGCCGATTTTGACCTAAAATTGTCGCTTTATTATTTAAAATTTTTAAAAAACTTTTGCGCCATTCCTTAGATTATTTAATTGCCTGTTGAAAAGCTGTTTATCACTTTTCTCTACGATAACTGGAAATCGGTAAAAAATTGAATAAAAAAAATGACCAAATTTTGCCCAAAAACCACGAAAAATTTGTTGCTTGATTTCGTCAAGGCGGCTGTTTGATTCGATTTTCTTGGTCACAAGGAAGAAAATACAAAAGACTAAAATGTTGTATTGCCTAATTATATAAAAAAATATAAAAACGTCAAAAAAGTCAGTTGCGTGCTTTTTTGCTCAATAATATAAATTGCGGTGCCCACCGAGACGCCACTGGACCCAATAATAACAATTTGGTTAGAAATAAATAAGCGCCTTACTACTTTAAATAAATGTACCAAATTTTATCCAAATCGGCCCAAGCATATTAAAAATATTTGGAAAAACTATTTTTTTTCCTTAATTTTTAACTCCCTGTATCTCAGTAAAAAGCAACTCCGGACATATGTTTATAAGAACTTTTTTCAGAAAATAACATAAGAAATTACACCATGAAGTTTGATCCCAGACTTCTAAAACACCCTGTATACATATGTATATGAAAAAGCAGTTATATCGTTTCTTTTTGGCTTTTGTTTTTTCGTACGGTATATAAAAAAAGTATTTTTCTTATCTATCGAATGCAAATATTCCGAAAACCCTAATTCGAGGAAAAACTGTTGCCTAATAAGATTAGCATAATAGAATAAATCCTAAAAGAAAGTAAAAATACAATGACTCAACCAGAATAATATTATAACCAGTAACCACAAAATCAGAATAGTAATTATTTTTACTAATACATATTATATTTAATTTATGAAAAGGTTTTTTCAGTGATTTAATGCTTGGAGGGGTATGTGCCCGAGTAGTTGGAGAAAACCTTAATTAAATTCGGGATCCAATTATAAATATTTTAACCACGAATTGGCCTAATAAAAGTGTCTTACGAAAACATGTGTAATTAAAAAATTAATAAATCACAAACATAAGTTCACAGTCGGAAAAATCCTAATTTGCAAAAAATTATCCAAACTCTATCCCTTTCCGCAGCTAGAAACATACTAGCAGTGGTCACTAAGCGGGCCGAGCGCGACGCTGTGCAGGCTGCACTTGCCGTCTCGCGAAGTTATGCGTAGTGGGGGTTGAAACATTGTTGACACATGTACAAATTTAAGATGAGCCTACTGATTTATTTCCAAATTTTTTGCATTTTTATTTTTCTGATTATAAAAGTTTCCTAGTGAAAATGGAAATTTCATTCTTTCGCCATTCTTAATAAAATTATTATGTCTAGGCCGCTCTGAGTCACTTTTTCTATTTTTTCCTTTTTGGAAAAAATAAAAACAAAAATCAAAAAATGAAAAAGTGCTTCCAGAGCGGCCTACACAATAATATTCCAAAACGCTCAGTGAAGACCGAATTTAAAAATCTTTTAAAATAGCCAAGCTACTTAGGAAAAACGTTTTACTGGGGTGACTATTCCTCTTAATCCTACAAGAGGTGCGACGGAATGAGAGATCCAGTGAACATTACCAGCGTCTCAGCGACAACATGGAACTTGTCTTTTTAGCAACGAGGTCAGTGTATTCTTGACATAATGGTGAACTATTTTTAAATGCCACGTAAAGCGAAGCTTCGATATCAGACTGTTATCATAAATATTTGCATGTTTGACTCAGAATGCTTGTTTTTATTGCATTACTGGCCGATTTAAATTTAAAATAGCTAAAGGGATACACATGAATTCGGTGATTGAGGTGAAGAATGTGCATTTAATATGAATAATTAGATTACAGAAGACACTTGTGAAATATGGAATTATAAAATAATGTTTATTTTAAAAGAGTAGAAGTAATAAAACATAACCTAATTTGGGTTTATTTTTTGCTTTAAAGCTATTTAGTAAACAAGTCTTATTTCTAATGTAAACTGTTTATCTCCTGTATTTTTTTAATTACCCCAATCAGATTTGAAATAAAAAAAGTAAAATATAAACCATAAGGTGTCGGTACCTACTGGTCATTTTGTTATTAAAAAATATTTAGCTCTTGTTACCTATTAAGACGTTTGTCATATTTTTATTGTTTAACATTACTGGTAGCAATTTAAATACAATAATCTTTTTGTTTTTATAAGATATATATATATATATATATATATATATATATATATATATATATATATATATATATATATATATATATATATATATATATATATATATATATATATATATAGTTTTAGATGTGGTTTTTTTTCCTCTGCCTTCTATATGTATATTGTTTTATTATTTAATATTCTTGGGATTAAAAGGCCAGATAAAACAAATTTTCTATTATAAAATACCTATTTTAATTTTAACGTTTCGGCTTTAACATAAAACACAACATTTTTGGACGATCACATAAAGGATTTTAGTATACATATATTACACACATAGCGACACAATTTTAAAATTTAATAATAAAGGGCAGCAGCCGTTATGAGTATTATTTTGTTTTTTTTTTATAAATTTAAATTATTAAAGGGAATTTATTTCTTTGTACCGTTCAGGAAAGCGACATCTATGGTATATTAAAAATATATGTTAATCCACCGCATAAAATTTCGGAGATTTTTTTAGGTTGTTCTCATGCTAGAGTATCAATTTGATGTTATTATTAAAAGGTGGCAGTATTTGTAGGTTTAAGTAGTTTTGTTGATTTAAATTGTTCTTAAAAATGTTTTTATTATTATTTTTTTATAAATAAATAGTTATGTAATATGTTAGAAATCAACTGAGCAGATTGTAGTATAATTTGCTTAAATTTTTTGTGTCCGTTTTTGCGTTTACCGTGTTTTTACGCTTTTGAATACATATCATTTCCTGAAATTCTCTTTTTTTGGATTACTTTCAGTTTTTAGAATTTTTGTGTTATTGAAATCAAATGAATGGTTTTGTTCTTGTGTGTGATTTGTAAGAGCTGTTTTGTTTTTTTGTCGTATTTGTGAGCATTGAGTCTATTTTTCAAATACTGGCTAGTTTGTCCAATGTACACATTTTGGCAGTTTTTACACGGGATCTCATAAATTATATTACTTTTCTTATTTTTGTCTATTTTGTCTTTTAGATAACTGAAATTTTGTTTTAAAAGATTGTGTCCCTTGTGAGCTACTGTAATATTTTCTTTTTGAATAGTTTTTGAATATTTTCAGATAATTGTGGTACGTAAGGTAATGAAAGATAATGTGTTGTTTTGGCACTATTTTTTTGTCGTTTTTGCATACTATTATAAAATTGATAAATCCGTCTTTTAAAAATAGAGTTTATTAGATGTTCTGGGTAATCATTTAATCTTAAGGCGTTTTTGGCTTTTTCGATTGCCTTGTTTCTAAAATTAGGATCACTCAACTTTATTGCCCTATCAGCAAGGCCTATGATAACTGACTTTTTTGGGATAAGGGATGTTGGGACTTAAAATTTAAATACCTGGCTGACCAGGTTTCTTTGGTGTACCATTCTGTTTCTATTTTGTTGTCTTTGTTGTGCAACGTTAGATCAAGGAAGTTAATTTTTTTGTATTTTTCCACTTTCATTGTGAACTGTAATTTATTGTGGTAACTGTTAAAAGTTTTGAGGAGGTTGTCTAACTTGTCTTGTTAAGCAGCCAAAATCTAAAATATGAAAATCTTTTTAAAACTGTCAGAGAAAAAAACACAAAAAAATTTGACATACTAATAAAAAAACAAAAATATTGTGCTACCAATAGTTCGCAAAAACAAAATTGGATTGAGAATTTAACGGATACTGTCATCCCGGATTATGTCACGGAAATTCTTAGTTTAGGACCAAATTTTACTATGCCGTTCGAAAATCCCACCGACATACCAATACCTGACATTACCAATATTGAAGTATCAATCACAAATTTACAATCATGTGCAAAAGACGACATTCGATCAAGTTGATTTCTAACATATTACATAACTATTTATTTATAAAAAAATAATAATAAAAACATTTTTCAGAACAATTTAAATCAACAAAACTACTTAAACCTACAAATACTGCCACCTTTTAATAATAACATCAAATTGATACTCTAGCATGAGAACAACCTAAAAAAATCTCCGAAATTTTATGCGGTGGATTAACATATATTTTTTAATATACCATAGATGTTGCTTTCCTGAACGGTACAAAGAAATAAATTCCCTTTAATAATTTAAATTTATAAAAAAAAACAAAATAATACTCATAACGGCTGCTGCCCTTTATTATTAAATTTTAAAATTGTATCGCTATGTGTGTAATATATGTATACTAAAATCCTTTATGTGATCGTCCAAAAATGTTGTGTTTTATGTTAAATTTGAACACTGACTGGACATGGAAATTTCTATCTAATAAGGTAACTATATTCATTTTTGTAATTGGTCACAGTCCTATTGTGCTTTTTTCTCTTTGTATTTCCAGTTCTGATGAAGGCCTCATACCGAGAGCCGAAACGCTAAAATTAAAATAGTATTTTAAATAATAAAACTATATATATATATATATATATATATATATATATATATATATATATATATATATATATATATATATATATATATATATATATATATATATATATATATATATATATATATATATATATATATATATATATATATATATATATATATATAATAAACAAAAAATTTCTTTTAGATTTTTTTCATTACCCTAACCTATTTGAAATAAAATAAAATATGTCAATCATAAGGCGTCGGTACTGGTCATTTTTTTAATATATATTTGTTGTCCTCTACTATAATATGTTTTTAATATTTTTTAATTTGAAATTACTCGAAGTAATTTAAAAACAATATTCTTTTTGGTTTTAAGATAACAAAATAAAGAGCATTTTTTAAAATGTTTTTGCAATATCTCCCGAATGTCTGTTTGAATGTGGAAGACAATGATTCTTCATGAATGATACTAAAATAATTCGGACTTTTATTGTCTTTATTTTAACTATTTACAAAACTTTTGGGCAGTCCTATATCCGTTCGTTTTCAAGTGTAAACTAAACTACTGTGTAACTAGATTTAGTTTATACTTGAAAACGGACCGAGTTAGGACTGCCCGAAACGTTGTATAAGTGTTAAAATAAAGACAATGGAAGTTTGAAATTCTTCTAGTATCACTCATCTTTCTAATGGTTGGCTTTTTACCCAACGTTTATACAACAATCAACCGTCTATTTTAATTAAGAAATATTTAAAGAATTAAAGTGTTAAACTATAAATCCCGACAGTGCTTTTTTTATATTATCGGATTACCACATTTAAAGACGATTTAATATATAACATTTAATTAAATCGAGTAATTATCTTAAAATTAAGCGTTATAAGTGTAGGATGATTTATACAGACCTAATGTTTTTTATTCTCACATACACTATTACCGCAATCACATGTCAATCTCCTAAACGCCCGAAAGCTTAGTTTTCCGTTTATTCCGATAGCCAGTGAATGTGAATAATGCCGAATGTCGATATACATCACTGGTAGATCGATTAACCCAAGGTTCACTATAATAAATTCAGTATTCATTTTTATCTCACTTTATGTTCAAACGTTTCGTGAATTACTAAAAACAGTTTTTATCTGTATTAGAAAGTCTAAGGGGTTTACAAACAGCGTCTTTAATAATGTAATCATATTTAAATTTAAAAGTTATAATTAAAATAAGTTTTTTTAACTTTGAAAGTTAATAACTCTCTAACAAAGAGGGATATACTCTTTTTATGTAAAATATTAACATTATTTTGTCTTTCTATTACCCCTTTAATTTACGACCATACCTTGTCGGACAACCTATATAATTAACTCTTAAACGACAACACGGGGTCGACCGTCAACCCACCGAAAAATATTTTAGCTATATTTCTTTAAAAAGTTGTATTATAATCTTGCTTCTACACCTACTTTTGTAGCTTGGCTGTTACTATTACCACAGCAAATTACGTTTGCAGCAGAAGTTTATTGCCCGTGTTATAAGTGTTTGGGCTTGCCGGCGACCCCTGTTGTTGTATGCGTAATAAAAAAAAATATGTCTATCAAAAGAGAATACTAAAATTAAAAAGAACTGAAAAAGAAAAACGACATAAAGAAAGTAATGAGATTATTGACAGTAATAAATATGACTTAAGTGATATTGGAAGTGAATTTTAAGAATATGAAGAAAAATAAGTGGAGGCAGTTAAAAAAGCGTATGAACCAACTAAAAATAAATCGTGACGATAAAGTACCTTTAGCACATCTACAACGAAGTGATTAATGGAAGCAGTGGTTACAAATGGCACTCTACACCTTTTTTTAATATACACGGACATAAAAAATATTGATTCTGCATCTTCCTAAACCTGAAGGAACAAAAACCAAGTAAAAGGCTTAAAAATTTTATTTTGACGACAACATGCTCCATAAAATTGTTACTCATTAAAACAAAAAAACCACGTAGAAATAACATTTTAAAAGCACAAAGATATACAAGACAGAGCAATAAAACAAAATTGGAGGACTTAATACTTTACTGCACACAAGTAATGCTTTGAAGAAAAATTATTATGGGAATCTAACAAAGATGTGCAAAAACAAATTTTCTTTTCCTGTAAAACATCATTGGTTAAATTACAAAACCAACAAAAAGAAGTTAGATAGGTTTTAAGCTGTTTGAACTTTAAAATACCAGTAATTCCTTATGGGGTCGTAAGCGACCCTGTTGTCTTTATGTATGAAAAAGTTTATGTTGTCGTTTAATTGTTAATTGTTATTATCAGCAAGTCAGCTACATTTTTTTTCAATAATTAACTTTATTTCTAATGAAGTAGCGTAACCATAAGGGATAAACTCCCTTTTACCTCGCTTAAAAAACTCACGGTACGTTAGTATTTAGGCTTTTAGCCCAAAGATTTAAAAAAAGGGGCGGGGTTAAATTAAAGTCATTTGATGGATTTTCAGCATAGTAAAAGGACCCTGGAATGTTCTTATGGAAAATGGCTTTGGGCTCATGTTTATGAAATTTGGCATAGATACAGGGTTTAACATGCTGATCGAAAGTCTCAATAGACACAAACCTTTTGAGGAGCCTTGAAACCGCCACAAATAGGGTGTGTTCTTAGTTAGAACACGGGAATATATCTTCCAAGTCAATGTTAAAAACAGAAAGGAAAACACAATAGGTAGTTAGTAGTAGGATTTTTTCTTGGAAATTCCTATTGTAAAGATTGAATATGGAAAGGTAAAAAACTCAGAAATTTCCCCGACTTTCGCAAAATTATAACCTTCAAAGGTCATGGCTAAGGCATTTTAGAGGCATAGTAGAGCATCTTAGATAATTATCATAAGGAAAACCACCATGCTACTCTTATTCTGTTTATCTCTGATTAAAAAATAATAATAGTAGATTAGACCTTGTTCACAACCTTTAAGTTTGTTTCAAGGTTATTACATTGTTAAGTCATTTTTTTGTCAATTTGAAACTTCATTTACTATTAATTTACTATAAAATTAAAAAGAGAAAAACTTACGTATAGGGATGCCCTTATCATTTTAAAATTGTAACCTTTCAAGGTTTGGTTAAAGTTCATTTAGAGTTATTGGAGATCAACTCTTTAAGTAGGCAAAAGCGCCATTACATGTTTATTTTTTTATTCTTGTCTAAGTAATGGTTGCCATGGTACTGCCTTTAAATATAGCTTTTAAGGTTATTTTAAGATCATATTAATTATTTGAAATGACAACAACCCATTTCTAAATGAAAAAAGCGAAAAAAAAATTACGTGCATCCATTCAAGTAATTGTTTACTTTATCATTATCTTCCACATTAATTATACTAGCTTTTATAACAGTTCCATTATTTATCATTTCAATGCCATCATCTTTAACTACACAATTTGCAGCGTCAAATGTGCAATTTTATAGGGCCCCATCAGGGTACCTTATGTTTGGTTCACGTCATATTTATCCAAGATACCATCTTTTGACAGTTTTTTGGCGTTACTTTTCAGACGCTGCAATTCTTCGTAAAGAATTAAAAAGATATGCTATCACGTTGGCAAACTAGTTCTAGGAGGGTGACTGTCTTGATAGATAGAAGTTATCGAGATGCAATACCTTTGTTACAGTATTGAATACAGAATAATGCCTGCTGTTCCACCGCCCCGACAAAAACAATTTACAGCAGAGAAAGCAAATGATACGAGAATAGTAACGAAGAACCTTGCTGCAGCTATTTGAAACAGATACCATCCTACTATCACCATGGAAGGGGCTGGGTCCTAATTCTCGAGCATAAGAGAACGGACTCGATCACATCGCCAAAATGATCGTTCACTTCTCGAGCTGTTTTCTTTACAGTCGCGTAATGGGAGCAGTCGTTTGCGTTTATGAATACCTATTTAAGCTTGTCGAGAGAACTCCACCCACTTTTCTCATGAGAACGCTGTTACCCAGTTTTAAAAATAAGGACCCTGACGTTGATTACTCTCGTCATTGAAAGATCGCGTACGCCTCATGTTGTACAAGCGAGAGTTCAAGTAGATAACCTGACAAAAGGAACGGTCAGTGGGTGCAATTAAATCATTAATAACTTTAAAATTTTCCTGTACTTGATTTTAATTTCCTACGATATCTGACTGTAGGAACATACCAAATACGTCTTTCACCTCCATATATCCAAGACAATATTGTGAGAGATGAAGACGAGCAACTCACGCTTGATAAGCATCAAACTGAACCAGGATTCTTTCTAGTGCGTTTGTGTTCAAGATTTCGTAATAAGACCAAGCATCAACTTTTTATAGCACACAACGACGAAAATCCCGTACATCAAAATGAAAACTAGGATATTCTACTATTCTACAGGGTGGGCAAAAGTGGGCGTTTTTATGGACTCAGTTATTACTGGAGTTATTAAAAAACTGATGTGGGTGTTATGGCTCGATTTTTAAGAAACTAAAATGGCATAGTTAGAATTTAAATAAAATTATTTATCCAATAGATACAAGGAGAATTTGAAAACTTTTTATTTTTGATTTTACTCTATATATCCTTTATTATAGGAAATAGCAAAAAACATAAAAACAATTTTTGTAGCACTTTTTACTTAGAGTAGAGAGAGTTTTTATAAAGGGTTGGTTAAAAAGTTACGATGCTAACTTGATGCTTTTCTTATTAAACGTTTTTGGAATTTGTTCCAATTTATGTGTCTTTGTAAATGGTAAAATTATCAATAACTGTTGATTTTAGGCATATCACATGACCTAAGTAATATCGTAAGATTTCGATGCAAAAAATTAATTTGGTGGTCTTGACTTATTTCTGGGTCACCTTATAAACATGGATTAACCAAAAAAACTGCATTCAAAAACAAATTAATATCGACATGTCCTACCATTCAAATCCTTGAATTTTAAATACAGCTGTTCCAACATCCATGTCTTTAAAAAATGTAAAAGAAATCAATGGTATATAATTTCGATTATTGTTAACTTTAGGTGTAAGACATGCTACATAAAACAACGTTGGTTAGTTGGTTCGCCTACATCCTATATATATATTGTTCCGCAACACCTCGTATAAAAACACGTGTCTTCGTTTTTATACCTTTTATTAACAATTGAACGTAACTATGGTTACATTAACGATAAATCTTAACTTGTCAATGTCTCGAAGTTTACACTAAAAAGTCAAATCTATACTAATCATTTGAAGGTTTTCTGTCGAACTTTAATAGTAATATGGAAGAGTGAAGAATGATCCAGAATTTTGGGGAAATATCGCGAATTTGGCTTGCGTCAGAGTTCTGGCCGGTAAAATTCCTTTAGCGTATAACGGACTATTTTCAACTGGTTCGACTAAAACAATTTCACCTTATTCTGAGTCTTCAAACTTTCTTGTATAATGCTTTCTGAATTTGGCTGTAATAGGACATTTTCTGTAATGACATCTTTTCAAATTATTGTTTCACTCCTTCGTGGTAGTCTCATTATGATCTCTTTATTATTGGTTCGTAGTACCCGTTGTGGAAGGTCTAGTACAAACTTCTGATTTTCCATAATGTGTAGGCCAAGAATATTTCATCCATGATGTCGGCAACAAACACGACTTGTATAAATATTGTTGTCCCTAGGCATATTCTGGCTTCATGTATGCCTTTTATTGGTAAAACTTTTTCATTAGCAGTTTTCAAGATGTAATTCTTCTTAGGGCGGAATATTTTACAATGAGCTACGATGTTCGGCTTCACGATGGTATGTGTGGAACCAGTATCTAGTACCATCTCCCATTTCCGACCGCATATATTTCCAGGTACTACCAAGCTGGAGCCATTGTTTTGCAGCCGGGATACTCTAATAGTTGTTGTTGGTGGGTCTTGGTAGCACCTAGTCAGCTTTCGCCCCTTGAAGCTGACTACTGGGAGTTTTCCGAACTACTAGTAGGGGCATTAAATCTGGTACAATTTCTCTGTAGATGCCCCTCTTTACCACACTTCCAACAGCGGATAGTATTTCTTTTTCTAAATGTCATACTGTTGTCTTCTGTTTGCTTATTAAGGAAAATTTCTAGCAATCCTTCATTACTCTTGCAAAATCTTTATTTGAATTGTCTCCTGCTGGTACAAAGTTTATTCTTCCTATTCTTGTCTGACTCCTGGACGTTTGTTTGGCTGTTCCGAAATGAAGCACGTAGGCAAGAGCTTCTGATATTTTCTTCAATCTGGCCATTCTTAAAGCCTGATTTATGTCTGGATCGCGTAGACCTTCAATGAAACTAACAACGGCTAGTTCTTGTTTTATTTCTTTTGGGTATGTCGGATATGTCTGCGCCTTATAAACTTCCTGCAAATGTGTCTCGCCATATCTCATTTCTAGGAACATTAAAATTGATTGATAATCTCCTTGTTTCTCTTTAGGAATATTTCTTAATACCTCCATGGCTTCACCTCGTAAAGCA